>NW_025907759.1:0-42443 GCF_018835915.1 Vigna umbellata | reverse complement strand
TATATATATATATATATATATATATTACATGTATGTATGTGTACGTATGTATGATAAAGTTTTTGATAAAGTGATAAACACAATCAACAACCAGCCAATTGTTGGAAGATTTACCCGAGTGGCAACTTTGACGTGAATATAAATATTAATAAAATAATTTTTTTTT
This sequence comes from Vigna umbellata, assembly GCF_018835915.1. The sequence continues at coordinate 42,277 of NW_025907759.1, read as the reverse complement.
ATGAATAATTTAAAAATAAAAATTAGAAAAAGAACAGAAAAGTGTTTTCTACTATTGTGTATAAGCTATACATAAGTTAATTTTAGTTTATAAAAAGATAATTTTAGTGTTTCCCTTTCATTAGTCTCTAAGAAAATTCGTTCGAACAAAATTATAACCTCAATGAAAATTTAAAAAGGATATTGATGAGTAAACCTATCAGCCATCAAAATAAACAACCGTTTGTTAAAAGATTAAGAAATCCTTACTAATAAAGTACGCAAAAAAAAAGTTATAAGTGAACTTAATAATGTGTTAAATAGGTTGATAATCATTAAATTTATCGTGAAATTTTATTTATATCTTTTTAGATGTTAAACGGTGTTTTATATCATATTTAAGTTCTAAAATGTGAGAAATATAAATAGTTTAGAAGTTAATATGAAATATAGTTTAATCTGTAAAATATTACTTAATTGATTATAAAAATTATTAATTTTTAAAGTTTAGTTAAAATTTATCATACAATTTATATATATAATTTATATTGTATGGTCGTATGATTAGTCGATCAAGAGAATGGGACGACCAAAAGGTCGCAACTTCTAATGAATATTAAACACAATTACTAATTAAGTTTATAGGTAAGTTTTACTTATTAGGCATTGGTCCTGATTACAATATGGGAGTAATCTTATCTTCTAGTCTTGATCTACTCGGTTCCTTCGAAATTAGATGGAATGATAAGTTCATATAGAAACTTATGAAACAAATTTGAGGTAAAGAGGTAAGTGATTACATTTATCGTGAATTTAAGACTTGTGACGACCAATCAATTAAAATGTTGACTTGAGTTCAAGTGTCTTTGACAGGTCCACACGATTTGAAATTTAGACATTAAGAACATAAAAGAATTTGACTAAAAATATTTAAAACATAGTTAAATGATTAAAAACAAATTGTGAATGAATGTTTGATTGTGATATCTGAAAACTTACACCTGAAACACAATTAGTTTAACACACCAATTTATGATATATTGAATCAAATTTGAATTTTTTAAACTTATTAACGAACAAACTTAGATTGGATTGAAACCGAACCAAAAAATTTGTTTTCACGGCAATAGTTTTTTTTTTTACATTGTGGGCTTCAATTTTTTTTTTCTTGTAAAATTCAGTCACATTGAATGGCCTTAGGTCAACAACCACCTAATAATTGGGACTCAATTATCACTTTCTCATAATAAATCACATTTTTCTCTTACCCTTTTTTAGAAATATATTATATGGTTTTATACTTGAATTTCCTAAGCTGGCTTTGGCCAAGGTAGATGATGATAATATGATGTTGACTCCCACGTGCACAAGACAGGCCCACACAATCATGTTTTTTTTTTCTCTGTTTATTACTACTTCTGGAAACTACTATTCACCCTTGTTATTTACCTACCGTTATCACTATTTCATTTGAAAATATTTGTTTTTTAATGTTATTTATCTTATTGTCGATAAATATAAAATTTTATACTTTATATAAAATAATATTATAATTAATAAAATATTAATATCTTTTTATTATTTTCATTAAAATTACGTTGGATAACGAAAATAGTCTTATCAATATACAATACAAACATTCCTTTAGTAATTGTAAGCGACAACGTAAAACTCATGAAAAATATGACAGTTTTATTATCGAATTCAACTAAAATAATAAAAAATATTTATTTTATATTAATTACAATATACTTTTATATTAATTATAAAACTTTATATATTTTAATATTAAAGATGATCAAATAAGGTGACAAAATACCATTCACACTATCTATCAATAAAAAAATTAAATAATAAAACTCAATTCAATTTTTTAAAAAAAAATTAAATACTCAGTACACAAAATTACTTAATTAAAAATATCAAAACTTTTAATAAACTTAAAATTTAATTAAATCCTAAATAATCCTTGATACAGTCAAAGTCATAGACTTCAAAGACTTCAAGTGAGATTAGTACAATCAAGACTTTGACTGCACACACTAAATAATAATTTTCTAAAAGATAACTTATATCTTAGTAAAACCTTATAATCTATGAGTTCATATTGATCTAATTTATGTGTTGTGATATTTATTAACCTTACTATAATTAAATTATGTGAATAAGAATATAAAGTTAAAATAGAGGTGTATTTTATCATGTATAAATTTGAAAATTAAATAATGTTAATATTAATATAATTAAACAATGTAAGGTTTTAAAAAATTACTAAGATATATTAATTCATAAGTATATTTGTCAATATCTATCAATTTGAGTGAGTCTACAAATCAATCTCAAGTGAGTTTTAAAATAATCTCTTTAATGCATTTAACAAATAAGTTGAAAAAGTTTCAGGCCTAAAATCACTAATGGAAAAATAACTTTCTATCACGACCTATTATGACGGATAAAAATTATCCATTATAATAGGTTGACCGGTGGCAGAATTGTAATAAAAGTAAGACATGGTGACAAACTTGTAAATAAGTTTAAAATAACGTAGTTTTGTATATCAATTATAATATGAAACGCACATGTAAATAAGTTTAAAATAACGTAGTTTTGTATATCAATTATAATATGAAACGCGGTGACAAACCTGTAAATAAGTTCAAAACCTATTATTAGGTAGATATAGACATTTGTTGGAAATTTCTTGATGTATTAGAACGGAGTTTTAAAAATCAGTTATAATATCTCTCTGTCTCTCTAATTTTTCACATTTCTCTTTCGCTATCTCTAATTTCACGTTCCTCTCGTTATCGTTCCTCTCTTCTTCTTTAAACCGCGCACTCCTCCAAGAACACTCCTCCCTCACCATCATCGAACCACATCTTGCGTTCGCTCTTCACCGAACTACGTCTTCTTCGCTGCCTTGAGCGTCGCCTCAAACATCATCTTCCTATAGGTTTTCCTTATCTCCTGCCTTTTGACTGATTGTTTTGTCTTTTTCTTTATTTTTCACCGATTGAGATTGGTTTCTATCTATTCACACCGATTAAATCTTCGTTCCAACCTTTTCCATCGATTAAATCCCTTCCTACCTCGAGCCCTAGAATCTCCTCCGAACAAACCTTCGAATCTAGGGTTTGCTTTTGATTTCACCGTCTTCCGCTGTGTCTTTGTTCGCCGACTCGATTTTACACCGGATCAATCTCTCACATAAATTTGAATAAGATCAATGTCAAAGTAAATTTATTCCCTTAATAATGCTAAAATATTTTTTAAAAGAATTACAAAAAAATAAAAATTATTGGCATCAGGTTTAAAGTTTTATTTTCAAAATACAATATATTTATTTTCTATCTTTTAAAAATTTATTGTTTTGTATCTACACAAAAATTACTTCTGGTTAAGAAATTAATGTTTTTTCAAACGAAACTATATTTTTGACTTGTATTTATAGGTTTTTTTCATAGATTTTTGATAAGGTTTAGCCTAATCACAACTAAATTATATTGGATCTGATTATTAATATGCTTAGCTTGTCTTAATGATTAGTTGAGTACGATGGATACCAAACAATTTCATCTTAATTTCAACATCGGTTCTAACAAGTTTGGTGAATATAAGTACCTGTCAATACAATACAAATATTATACTTTAAGTTACATATTATAAAAATACCTTATACAAAGTGTCCCAAAAATACATTCATTCTCTTCCTCTTTCTATGTTCTTCCTCTTTTCTTCTCCCGCAAATGTTATTGTAAGGTGGGGTTAGTAATTTGAGGGTGCAGGAAGCATATTAAAAAAGGACAAATATGTTCTTTCATTGCAAAATGTCACCAATAGTGGTATTGATGTTATTATACTTTCAATCTCCACTGCATTATGTTATTATGTGAGAAGAAGAGAAAATATAAAGAACTCTTTCTAAAGAAAACTTGTTTTAGAAAATTTGATTTGAAAATTATCATTTATGTTTTAAAAAAATTGTTCAAAAAACTCATTCAAAAAAATATCATATAAGTCTTGAAAAACTTGTTCCAAAATTCTGTATTCAGAAAGCTAATTCCAAAATGTGTTTTAGAAACTTTGTCCAAAAGTCCTACCATGTAAATCCTGCTTCAAAAATCATATTCTAAAAATTTTAAAAACTTGTCCAGAAACTGACTTTTGCAACAAAATTATGGAAATGCACGAAGAAAAAGTCTTCAATATACTGTTCCCGACTCGATTGAAAAGTCCAATCTAGGGCTTGATTGGACCAACAGGTTTTGATTGGGCTCGTATTCCCGGCCCAATTCTACTGCAAAAAAAAATATTTATTCTATCTTTTAAATAAAGATTATGATAAATAACAATGTGAAAAAGTACAAGAGCATAGGAATTAAAAAATTTAAAGAAAGTTATGAGAAAATGAACAGATATTTGAAGCTGTTTAAAACAGTGAATAAAAGAAAGAGAATAGATGTGAAAGGCAATTAGGTTATTCATTTATTTGGTTGAAAATAAATTACAAAAAAAAAAAACAATTCCAAACTACATAATTGTATTTGCTTTCTTTATCATTATAAAACTATTAAAGTATAATATTAATTCTAACTGTGAAAAATCAGGGAGAATGAGAAAATTTGAGGCTCAAAAAATTGTAATGAAAATGGAAAGATAATAATAAAATTAATTGAAGTATTGTTCACATGTTTTTTTTTCACCAGAGAAATGTAATTTCTAAGAATAACAAAAAATAATGTAATCTTGCTACAAAAGTCACGTGCATAACAATAATATTATTCTCCGAATATAACCTATGTTTTATTTTGAAATAAATTATCACTCATGAAGAGAAAAATTATCATGATAAAAATGCATATTTCAGTAAGAAAAATAATACAGATAAAAAAGCATAATAATATTATATTTGAAAATTTTCATTTTGATTAACCTAAATGAAAATTATACAAAAGGAGTGTACCTTTTCTGTAAGAAACTTCAGTAAAATATTAATTGATAATTAATTTTCGTTAATAATTGATCAGTGTGATAACTTTCTGTAAGCATATATTTTTTTTTTCATATATAAAAAAATTGAAAACTAATATTACTTGACTGGCAATGTGAACACATTTTTGTACAAATATATTTTATGAGAGGAAAATACAAAACAAAAAAAAAAGTTAAACGAGTTTTTACATTATTTTGTACAGAAGTTAATTTGTAAAACGTGTCTAAAATGATAAATATTTAGCATCATGAGGGTGTGCCACGTAACCTAAGTAAAATCGAAAGTAGACAAACTAATCACGTGTTAGTAAAAAAGGAGAAAAGTTTAAAAAGAAAAATCAAACATCATAATCTTTATTGTTGAAAGAAAGTTGAAGAGACATAAAACATTAAAAAATGCAAAAATAGAAAGACACGATTTTTAACAGATTTTTTTCTTGAGATTGGGGAAACATAATGTGTGGTAACCATGCAGTCTCTTACCCGAAAGTAAGTGCGTGCAAAGGAAAATAAGAAACAGAGACTCGGTCACTGCCTCTGTCTCCAATCATCCACATTCATTATGCCATGTTACTCTCCCTCTTATACTCTTTGCCTCCTCTTCCTCATCAATTCAACAACATGGTAGGGTCACTAACAATGCTCTTGCATGCTGCTTCTTCTTCTTCGTACTCATTCCGGAACACTACTTTCTCTTCCAACAATATTCGGTACATTCTTTCACATTACAATAGCCTCTCTCTGTACCCTTTAACTACCCCATGTTGTTACCTTCCAAGTTTAATCTCCTCTCACTTCTTTTACTTTTATTGCACAATCCCTCGTGGTTTCATGGTGGCCTTGTTTTGCAGCTCAATCTATCCGTCTATCTATCTGTTTCAGATATTCCTTTTTCTCTGTTTAAAAATATATATTTCTCTCTTCTGTGCTTGCAAGATCTTTCCTTTGATTTTCTTATTGTTTACGTCTTAGCTGACCTTCATTAGGGTTCTTGTGCTTTTGTAAGTGTTTGTCGTTTGGTTTTCAGCTAAAAAGTTTAGTTTTTGTCAACTGGGTACATGTGGATTTGTGTTTTTTTTCTTTCTAATTTTTGCTCTGTTTTGGGATGTTTTCCTCGTCCTTGTCGATAATGTGGGATGGGATAAAGAAAACTGTTGCTTTGGAGCTGGTTAATTTATTTTTTTGCTTTTTGTTTTGATTTAGTATGAATTGCTTGTGGATGGATTGATTTGTTCTGACATGGTTGGAATTGTTTCTGCTGGTTAAATTCGCCGACAGAACTTGTTTCTGTTGTGTGGATTTGAGTTTCTGATACTTCTGAAGTGGTTTATGCAACTGAGAAACACGTACTTTTTTGTATGAGAGGATTGAAAAGTATGTTTTGTGAAATTGGCAGAGATGTAAAATTGTTGCATGTGGATAGTGTGTAGAAGCATGAATAGGATGAGAGGGGGAATTGAAGAGAGCAAGGAGATTAGTCCAATGTTTCCAAGATTGCATGTTAAGGATGCTGAGAAAGGAGGACCAAAAGCACCCCCAAGGAATAAGATGGCACTCTATGAACAATTCAGCATCCCTTCTCAAAGTTTTGCACCAGCATCAGCATCCTTGTTTCCACTCCCGCTCAGAAACTACACAGCTCATACATCTTCAAGCCACGTGAGTCAAGTCAAGTTCTTCAAATTCTTGCCTTTGATAATTTCCTGTACCATCACAGATAATTGGAACCGAACTCTGTTTTTCTCTTTTGATTGATGTGTTAAGCTTGAATAAAGGTATTAAGTTGCGTGGATTCATGAGAGTGCTAGACATTTTTCACCAAACTTGGAAGTTTCAAACACAGTTTAAGTAATAGTGATAAACAGATTACAGAAGTATTCTTCAATGATACAGAAGTATTCTTTTCTTTTAGCAACTTCTTTCTCTTATTTTCAAATACCTATCTGTTTCTGCCCCCTTAAATTTTGTCTTGGATCTTTGAATTATGAATATCACTCTTTTTTCTTATGGAAGCAAGGGAAGTTGCAGTATCATCTTTTTGATTCTCAAGTAGTTATGCTTTCTGTCTAGCATGGAGTACAATTGGTTTTTGGGTTAGGAAATAATATACAACATTTTGAATTAAGAAGCTTACAAATTTTGTTGAGTTTAACTTGTATCTAAGTACGCTCAAATAACTAAATACAAAATTTTGCTCCATGATTTTAGCTGTTGCTAATGGTGACTGAATATTAGAATCTGAAATTAAGTAATCCACCAACAACTAAAATCAAGATTCTTATGAATTTAATAATTCACTTATTAAAAATCAAAATCATAGTTATTTTGACATCATCCTAGGAACATTTCCAACACTCTTTATCTTGGAGGTTGTAAACTCTTCTCGGCTTTCCGGTTGTTTGGCAGTGGAAGTACTTCATAATCCTCTTCAACAACTTCCCTAAGATCCAAAATCTCTAGACAAGCCTCCTTTTTTATAGCCTAAAGATCGTAGTTTGTTCCATCAAATACTAGAGGCGTTGTGAGAAATTTGATTCAATATTGTTGGAAATCCTACATTAACTAGAGATAAGTCCAATTTAGAGTATATAAGTGGGTGTAAACCTCACTTAGCTTGTTTTGTGGGGTTGAGTTAGGCTTAAAATCCACTTTTTAGCATGGCATCAGAACCCGATTATACTAATAAGTTTTTCTGTTCATCCTTTGCAACCTTTTTTAATTGTTTTGTTTTTGCTGTGCTGCAGATCGGTAGTAATCAAAGCATCCAGTTCAACTCCAATGCACCTTCTATTCTGGCTGAGAAGAGTCAAGCTTTCAATTTTAGAAGGAGTAACTTAACCAAATACACGGTGAGTCGTGAGTGAGAGAAACGAAGAAGCCTACAAGTTACCAAATTTAAACTTCTTATGCTCATTGTCATTTACTAGTAAACACAATTCATTTCAGCAAGACAATTTCATCAATAGTAAGAATTCTCTGAAAGCACTTGATGGTGAAGATGTTTTTATAACTGCTGGTTCTGCACATGGAAAAAGCTCATGCTGTAGCATCATCCAAAATAATAAAGATGAAGACGGTTGTAATTTGAGCTGTTCTCTTAAAAATCTGAATTCATTTAGAAAGAAGGTGAATTCACCTGGTGTGGTAGACCTGAAGTCAGCACAATATGGGAAGATCCAGATGGAGGAGCTTACAAAAGTGAGTCAAAATGGTCAGAAGCCAGAGGAAGTGCTCTCGTTAGATGGTTTCGGTGACATGACAGATGCATCATTAATCTCATTGGTGCAAGGTAGGGATTCTAAATCAATGAATAAAGAACATAGATCTTTGAAGGATGAAATTAGAAATATTTCAGTAGATAGCTTGAAAACGTTGCAAGGTAGCATTGTCCATACACATGAAGAACATGCAGCTTTTGGGGACAAATTCAACTCAAGGGACCATCACATTGAGAAGCCAGCTGCCAGCGATGTGCACAGATGTTCTGGAGAGTTAGAGATTGGTAGAAGGTTCTTCCTTGACAAGGGAGCTGGGAACGAAGATGAGGAGACATCGGTTATGCACATTTCCCCTGACAATGTTGTAGGAGCTATAGGTGAACAACAATTTTGGAAAGCCAGAAGAACTATCGTCAAGTAAGTTTACCTGTCTAGTAACATGTGTTTATGATTTGGCCTTGCTCTCTTTCTGTTAAACTATTTCTGAACTTTGCTGATTTTGTTATTGTTTGCTGAAAATCTTTATAAGTCTCTGACAAACTTACAGCCTTGCAATGCTCAAATTTCAATGCAGATTGAATATAGTGATCTAGTTCTTGATGTGTTCATTTTTCATCCATTTTTCTTTTAAACATGATTGTGTTCCATCCTTTGAACTGATACTGACATTGCTATTTTCAGCCAACAGAAAATCTTTGTCATGCAAGTGTTTGAATTGCATAGACTGATAAAGGTAATTGCCAAACTAGACACTCTTAACTTCGTCTTCACTCATCATAACGTGAGAAGTAACTACACATTTCTTGGAACAGGTGCAAAGATTAATTGCAGGCTCACCCCACATATTGCTTGCAGATAACCTTTTACTTAACAAGCCACCACCAAAAACATCCACAACCAAGAAATTTCAATCTGATTTTGTTGGTGAAAAACCATCCTCAGTTGCTAAACTTGACAGTAAATCCGTGAAGGCCCCTACTGCTGAGCATGCTACAAACAGTGCAGTTGAGAAGATTCCCATTCCTTGTGTCAACAACATAACCAAAGGCCATGCTAATCAGCTGCCAAACTACGGCCATCATTTAGCAAACCTTCCAATAGCCTCCTCGGATACAAATTCCAAACAGTCCCCAAGCTATGTCTACCCTCCACCAGGAAACCAGTGGCTAGTTCCTGTCATGTCACCATCCGAAGGCCTAGTATACAAACCAGTCATAGGGTCATGCCCTCCAAATGCAGGCTTCATGGCACCCATATACGGCACTTGTGGCTCGGTTAGCTTCAATCCTTTAAGCAAAGACGCTTCTTCAGAAGCAGCTCTTGCTCCAAGTTCTCACCAAAAGTTTGGAATCCTTTCTGGTTCATCTTTGCCCCAGTTCTTACCACCACCATTCATCCACAATCCATCTTCTATGTCAGCTTCAGCTGTTGAGCAAATGGGGCAATCCAATGGTCCTGAAAACCACAACTCATGTGGAGAAGTCAATTCTGCCATACTATACCAAAGCTCATCTAACATATCCAGCCCCACAAGCCAAGTGATGTCAAGAAACATTTCAATTCACCAATCACCAAAAGATAAAGAACCACATAGAAGCACAGCTAGCAGTCCTTCCAAGAGGACGAATGCTGGGGAAGTGCTTCCTTTGTTTCCTTTGGCTCCGACATTTTGGCAATCAGAAGATAGGCACACTCAGGTTGAACTGCAGCCAAGAGTAATCAAAGCCATGCCTCATAATCCAAAATCAGCTAGTGAATCCGCTGCAAGGATATTCAGATCAATACAAGAAGAAAGGAAACATTTGTAACTAGTAACATAGTCTGTCTCGTGACATGACATGTCTGTTTATTCATGATATTTCTAGTTTGACACTCTAACACTGTATGTACCTATAACCATTTTTGTCTGATAATAATATTGCATGGGTGGAAGCTCAAGCAGAAGCAGCATTGTAAATTCATGAAAACAGAGAAAAAAAAAATTTGTACCAATCACTTGAAGAAATGCAGAGATTAGCAGCTCTTTCGGCCTTGTACAAACAAGTTATTCAAATTATTCACAATATCTTAACTGTATATGTTTTCTTTTTGAAATTTGATTCTCACTATCCCATATCTTTCAAACATTCATTCAGGAAATGTAAAGAGAAATGTTAGTTCTTAAACTTAGACCCATAAAACATCTAGATCTAACAAATATAGAATAAATATAATAAAATTATAATACGTAAAATTGTTAAATAGTTTGAGTTAAAAACTAGCAAAATTTTCCAAAATTTAAAATGCTTATTAGTATCTTATTGAATTTATATATGAACTATCAATATATATATATATATATATATATATATTAAAGTTGATTCAAATTTATGCGTCCGATTTCTAAATGTTTATATGTTTAGCTTTATCTTTATTTTGAGATTATCAGTTTAAATAATTTGTTTACTTTAAATTTATCATTTTTGTATATAAAATAAACAAGTAAAGCACCTTTTTGTCTTTTAATATTTCTTAAATTAAATTAAATTTACCAATAAAGGAAGATGATTGTCAAATTAAGAATATTTCATATTGAAAAATAAATAAATATGTTTACCGTCACCAAACTTTGATTTTAGTTCTTGTTAAAAAGTTATTTAATTTTCATTTCTGAAAAAGTTATTTTTTATATGTTTAATCAAATTTTAAATCTATGATAAATTTGAGAGTTCTTTTGCTTGCTAATTTTTGTTTTTTTATTGAGCACTATAAAATTTATAATTCTCGATTGACTTTCAACTATTTAATTTTTTTTTCAATAAATTGGGTGAAAAAATTGTTATCTTACACTATTATCTTCTTAGTTGTTTTTGTATTATATTACTTGTGTTAATATTAAATAAGGTAGTTTTGTATTGAGTTAATTTTAAATAACGTAGTTTTGTAGTTAGCATAGTGATTTTTAGGGTTGGATGATGATAAATAATAAAAAAAGAAAAAATAATAATTAGGTTTAAATTGTGAAGGATAAAATATGAAGAATTTTTTTATAAGGATCAAATCGAATTATAATATTTATAGGAGCAAAAAAATTATTTATTTTTAAAAATTCATCAATTGTTTGCAAAAAAAAGTGAAACATAGTATAATTTCATTGTTCAAGAACTCTTGAGACTCTTAGGCATATTTCAAGAAAGAGCATATTTGAAGCATTAATTAACAAAGAAGCAAAGGAATAACTTGGTGGCCATTTTTACCAAGAATCTTTAGTAAAACGTTGGCATCATCACCATCAAAACTTTGAAGGAAAGAAAGAGAATAATGGGGTGAATGTATTCTTAATGGACTGGAAAAGTTTGGTGGTCCACCAATTATTCTACCATGCCTCACTTTGATTGGGAAATATTTTTTCAGAAAGAAACAAAAATCAACAACAATAAAAGGAAAACCCTACACTCACCCTACAACAATTTTACTTTCTCTAGAAACTGCCCCATCCCAAAGAACTTGGACTCAGGTGACCAATTAGTGAAATCAAAGAAAATCACATTGCAAGTACAATATGGGGCATGATGGGGAATTTTCAACCAACATGTGCTTGTAGAAAATTCTAACAACATAGACATAACCAACACCTATTATTATCATAGATGGTAAAATGCTACAAGAAAAGTTATATTTTTTTTTTTCAAGATTATAACTCAACGTTGCATTAAAAAGTATTTGCTCTTAATTTCTAATATTTGGTAATATGGTATAAAAAGAAGAAAAATAAAAAAAAGGAAAGGTATCAAATAAATTCTTATATTGATATCTAATTCATTATTTAATTTTTATTCTTATGTAATTTTGAAGTTTTTGTTAAACTATAATTTTTATACATGCATTTAGTGTCGTCAAAATATGAGCACCTGACCTAATTCGATACGACTAATCATGAGTTTATTATTTACTGAGTCAATCCAACCCGACTTACTTATTAATGAGCTGAAAAAAATTATACTCTAGTCCGGCTCACCATGGGTTAGTAGGCATGGGTTGATGGGTTAAACAGTTTGACTTAATGATTCACTTAATGACAATGTTTTTTTTTTCGGTTGAATTTTTTTTTAATTCAAATCTAAATAAATTTTTGTATTAAATTTCAAAACCAATTCAAAATAAAATATATATATTATAATCCAAAATCATTTTAAACTCTAAATATAATTCAAAAACAAATACGAAAAATAAAATTAGGTGTGTTAGTGAGTCAACCCGACTCACCATGGATTTAATCCAGTAAACCGAGTTCTAAGTAGGTCGGATTCAAAATTTGTCCATATCAAAATTCAATTTTTTTTCAATCTAACTCAACTCGAACTAATGATAAGTGATGTTGATTCACGAATTTGAACTCATTTTTGATAACACTATGTATTTCACATTTTTTTAAGGATTATACTTTTAATAGTATAGTTTAAATTGAAGATGCTAAAATCATAGGAGATTGTGTGTATAAAAACTAGATTAAGTAGCTTTTAATGAAGGATCATAGTTGTAGACGAATTGAATGAAAAATTAAATGTATATGAATATTGAAACTAGAAACCAACATGAATGGTGTGGGCCGATTCCAACCAAACCCAAAACGACACCAACAACTTAAGCTCAAAAAGCAACAGACAAAAATCTATGAAACTGATCTTAGGTTAGTAATAATAGGTTTTAAGATAATCATGGTGCCGTTTATTTTGTTTTATTTTATTTTTTATTTTTCTCTCTCCTATCTAGGATTACCCGTTTCAACCTTTAACTTAAGCTCTATTCAAAGCCTAAAACAGAAAAAGAAAATTAGAAACAACACTTAGCACGTTTTTCTGCACAGTGATGAATGAAAGTGCAGAGATAGCATAATTCCCACTTCCATTGAAATTTGGCGTTATTCAAGAGCGAGGGAGAAAAGCATGAAGGGATCCACCAAACGTTATTCTTTTCCATTGATTGAGCCGTGTATGTAACTGGCTTTTTAACATGGCATCATGGTAATGCGCCTCTCACGCTTTTCTGCCTATTTTTTCTTGCTTTTCTTCCCTCACCAATCCGCCCTCCAATGCCGTTTCCACCCTTTCCGAGAAAACGGGGCAACAAGCTTTTGATTTGTTCGTAAGTCGGGTCTTTCTGGTATTTGAACGGTGTGAGCATTGTTGGTTTTGTTGGACGCTGATTTTGTTTCGTTGTTTGATGTGATCTCGTGCTTGGTTGGGGTTTTGATCTGTTATTTGATATGGCTTCTCGTTGGTTCTCCCAATAAAGAACTAAGGATGCCCCATGTGGTAGAAATTTGAATGTTATGGCACGTTTGTGTTGATTTGGTTTTGCGTTGAAAAGTGAGGCTTTTGATGCGTATGAGGTATTTGTGAGATTTGATTATGTGTGAAGGAACAAGAGTACTGTGATCCTTGGTTTGATTGGTAGATAGCTGAGGAAAAACCATGCAGTCTAGAATGGAAGAAGGGAAGGACCCTGCTGCATTGAGAACTACTCCCTCTAGGCCCTTCCCTTTGAGGCTTCTGAAGTTCTTCTTGGTATTTTTGGTTATTGGTCTGGGTGCTTCGTTTCTTAGCATGTACATGATTAGGCATTTTGGTATTCATAATGTGGCTTTGATACAGTCTACCATTAGACCTTGCTTTGAGCAGCCAGTGACCATAGAAAGTTGGATTAGGCCTCCATCCAGTTTGCTGCATTCCATGAACGACACTGAGCTCTTCTGGCGAGCTACTTCTGTTCCGAGGATCAAGAGTTATCCCTTTAAAAGAACTCCCAAGATTGCCTTCATGTTCTTGACCAAGGGACCGTTGCCAATGGCACCACTCTGGGAGAAGTTCTTTAAAGGGAATGAGAGGCTTTATTCAATCTATGTTCATTCGCTGCCTTCCTATAGTGCGGATTTTCCACCATCATCAGTTTTTCATAAAAGACAGATCCCAAGCCAGGTATAATCCAGCTTTATTCGATGTGAATTTTGCTTTGAATGTCTCATGGTGTTAGGTGCTATACGTATTCTTTTGGAAAATCATTATCTATATGGATTTCCTTGTTTACAATTGTTCATCTGCTCGTTTTCATCCAAATTCTATATTATTAGCCGTAGGCCACAGCAATGCAATGCCATTTATTTTTTGATGTTTCAACCCATCCACATTTATTATGGAGTTTTATGATGGGTGCTGCTAATTTATGGTCATATTAAATGATGGTCAGATCCCATTCCTGTGTTTCATACATGTTTGTTAAAAGGTCTATAAACATTATGATTAAGGCTTAATACAACATTTTATTCAAAAGACTAACACTCCAACCCTTATATTTACTAACTAATAGACTGGTAATTCTACTTATGTATGGAAAACAAATCACGATAATTGCTAAGAAATATGGGAATCCTAGGATAACAGTCTATTCTAAAGCATGAGATATGTATCTGGATCCCATCTTCCTGCCACTCCTACTAGCCCTCTCCATACTATATGTTTCCTCCTTCCTATCTTTTTTTCCCACTTTAACCCCACATTTCTCTATTCTCTCTTCCCTCCTCTCTTTCTTTCTGCTTGCTGCAAAGGCAAGATGCCGACGAGGACGATTTGATAAGATACTCTAAGATAACAAACTAATGCTAAGAGGTAACTTTAGACATTCTATAATAAATTATAGATATTTATTTTTAGATTCTGATGCTCGCAGTCAAACTAAAGCTTATTAAGTTTTAAGCTTGTTACAAACATACCTTTGAGATCTTACATCGCAAGACCCACTTGTCAACCGAATCAATTATGCAAGTTGGCCAACACTTGTAATTGTTGAAGCTCTTGGCCGAAAGAAAAGAGCTTGGTTATCAAATGAATGAGACAAACCTCTGATTCAGCCACGAACACAACAACTAAAGACCAAAATATTTCCGACAAATGCAACTAGCAAGTTAGAAACGGCTGCACAGGTAGTCAAATAGTGGATACAACATCACAAACAAGCACCTATAAGGTGGCACAACTGCCCCACATATTGACGAACTCCCAACAGAAAAAGTCACATGAAAGAACCTCTAGTCACGACTCTTGAACGTAAGGATGATCAGTGGCCTCTGAATTGAACAGTGGTAGCCATTCTTTCACTTGAAGGCTTCGTAGCAGCTGAGACCTTTACGAGCAGAGGAGAAAGCACTGAAAAATGACACAGTGGTCTAATCACTCTAGTGCTTGCAATGACTAAAACCTTAAAGACAAATGAGGGTTGATGGACCAAACCTGCTACAACATGACAAACAGACAAGGAAAGGAGATGCGTAGATCCCATGTGAAGGCAAAGGCTGCTTATAAAAAATTGCACATGTGGGTGTGTAACAATGTCTGCAATGGTGGTGCTCAAATAATAGTTTTCATTAATCAAATTACTGAAGGCAACATATCTCTCTAGGACAAACTGCAGCGACACCACAATAACAAGGAAAAATTCCCCCACTCTCTTAACAAGTTGAATATCATCTACTTTTGACAACAAGGTACCTCACTCCATATGGTATCATGATGAACCTTTATTTCATATTCCTACTTGGGTTTTTGGCTTATGTTTTCATGATCTTGATAAATTGTTCGTTTCTGTCATTCTCCTTTCTTACATTTCTTTCATATGCTTGTTGATATTATCTTTTTCAAGGATAGTCCCTTCTTTGCATCTTCAGTTGAATAGGATTCTATTTCCCAAGTATTTCACAAATGTTCCTTTCTTGCTTTTGTTTCTCCTATCTAAAGCCTTTCAATCCTCATTCTCTCACCACTTATCAATGTCATCCCCCTATGCCAATTAAAGAACACTTTGTGGAGAGTACAGATAACTCATCTCCTACCCCAGTCTTTTTCTGTACTGCAAAACTGTCTGAGTCTCTTGATGATCAACCCATTTCTCCCCGTAAAGATATCTGTTTTATTCACAAACTTCATTCCATTAATAATTTATGTAGTTGTAATCGCTTATCACCTTACATTATACTTTTATCTTTTTGTAATGTATTTTGTCTCTATTCCCAAGTCTGTATAGGAAACACTTTTCTACGCGAGCTGTAGCCATGTTATGATTGATGAGATGATAACTTTAGATTCCAAGCTACTTGAACCCTCGTTCCTTTACCTCCAAGGATATCTATCAATGGACGACCCTGGGTCTACACTAGGGTGGTCATGGGTCCGGGCAATTCTACAATTCTGACTTTTGAAACTTTTCATCAACATTGTCTCATTTAATTATGATTTTATTTTTCCTTCTATTTGTTTTTCTGTTTTATGAGTAGATCTATGACTTAATTTAAACCCACTAGAAAGTGATTGGATCAGTTTGATTTGAGTTGTCTAAAATTTAATTGAAAAACCTGAGCTTACCCAAACCAACGGACATTGATTAGTTTGGATCTGAGCATCCCTTAAGTTCAGTGCACCCAGACTAGTGTTCACCCCTAGTTTACACTGTCAAAGTGGATCCAGCTGGGCAAATTGATTGATTTTAAAACTTGGTCTTGACTAAACCTGTGATTTTGGTCTAATAGATCTACTCTAGCAACAAGCTGTCCCTAATTAGAAGTAAACCCCTTGTATAATATTTCTATATTTATAATAGAACTGGGAGACTCTTCCAAAGAAGTTTGTCTCACTCAGATTGTGCTTTTCTCTGCATTTTAAGCATGGAATTATCCAATGTCTGGATCTCTGACATATTTTTTTGGGATAAGATCTTATTAGGAAAAGAAAAATTCACATTCCTGGTTCTTCGTGTATGAATTATACCCTGGTAAAAGGAAATTTCTTCACTTTGGTCTGTTTAATTGATTTTTCTTAAAAGGTACTGCATTCCATCTGTAGTATGCTACATATAATGTGTGCCATGGTAATAATTTTTCCAAGGATGAACCGTTGAAGGACTAATTCAGTTTGTAGTTAACAATGGTTATTAAGGCTGGCATATTTATTGGAAAAAAAGGCTTAAGTCCACTTCTTGTGACAGTAGTTTCCTGATAAAAAAAAGTATTGCATATTTAGTTATCCAGTTTTCCAAAATTAGTTATTTTCCCACCGTTAATATCATTCCATCATACTCGTCATAATAACATGTATTAGAGAGTTCATTGTCAAATTTATTATAAATATATCAGTAAATGAGTAATTGTCACTGTTATCACTTACATACATGTAGCATTTTTTGTAAGCAATTAGATGGTACATTAATAGTGGATTAAAATTACTTGGTTTTGTTAAATTGGAGGACAAAATCTATACATTTAAAATTTTATAGGGACTAAAACTGCACATTCATGAAACTATTGGGATCAAAAGTAGATTTAAGTCTTCTTTTAATAAAGATGTTGGCCTTAATAACCACAGTTAACTACGAAACTGAATTAGTTCTTCTATGGTCTGCCACTTTTTAACTCTTACCAATCACGGATTTGTGCAAAAGCATTAAAAAGTTTTAGGAATATTTTCAATGGTTAACTACAAAATATTAATTCCCACTCCCTGAGATGTTCATCAAATTGTGTACGGTTCTAAATTTTCATAATGTTACTGTTAGACAAAGAACAGGTCAAGGTCGAATATTTTGTGATTTTAAGAAATTTCTAATCAGCATTCTCCTTCACAGGTTGCTGAATGGGGAATGATGAGTATGTGTGATGCTGAAAGAAGACTTCTGGCCAATGCATTGCTTGATATCTCAAATGAATGGTTTATCCTCTTATCCGAATCCTGCATTCCTCTCCAGAACTTCAGCATTGTGTACCGTTACATATCACGCTCAAGGTATAGCTTTATGGGTGCAGTTGATGAACCTGGTCCTTATGGGAGAGGACGCTATGAGGAAAACATGGCACCTGAGATCAACATGAGTGACTGGCGTAAGGGGTCTCAGTGGTTTGAAGTTAACCGGGAACTTGCCGTTAGGATAGTTGAAGACAGTACTTACTATCCCAAGCTCAAAGAATTCTGTGTTCCACACAAATGCTACGTTGATGAGCACTATTTCCAGACAATGCTAACGATTAATACCCCTCATCTTTTGGCAAATAGAAGCCTCACTTTTGTGGACTGGTCAAGGGGTGGTGCTCATCCAGCTACTTTTGGGAAGGATGACATCAAAGAGGAATTCTTCAAGAAAATTTTGCAAGACCAGATATGTCTTTATAATAACCAGCCATCTTCGCTTTGCTTCTTATTTGCAAGAAAATTTGCACCTAATGCTTTAGGCCCTCTTTTAGACATAGCAACCAAAACACTAGGAATTTGAGAAGCGCCTGGCTGATAAGCTGTATCTTCGAAGGAGCCTGACTGGAGCATGTTAGTTAGTCATCTGCTACTCCATTACAGTCACATGATTCATCATCCCTGCATCGCCGAAATTTTGAGCTGCCCCTCCAGCATTTAGTTGTGTAGGACATTGAATCTAAACAACATTTTTTTACTGGTATTAGCCAAAATATTGACTAATACTTTATTGGATCTCTCATTAGATAAATAAATATTGTAGTTATCTTTTTGGAATATGTCTTGCGATTAATGTGTAAACACTAGTTGTTTTTCTGATCATTGAAAAATGCATTAGCACCTATAATAGTATACTATTTTGAGGCATCTAGTTTGTGGTTCTTTCAATTGGCAGTTTCCATATGCTACTTGGTTTATCTTGTAACTAAGATGCTAAGGCCAGCGCTATGAAACATACCCAGATATCAGAATTATACTTTTGTTTCAAGTTGGCAACACCAACAAGCCCCTCTGTTTACCTTATTTTGCTGCATAGTTGTGGTACCAGTGTCACTGCCAAACATGACAGAAACAGAAGACATGTTTTAACAGTAAACTAACTAGTGTTTGAAAGGAAAATATAACCCAAATGAAGTGTCAGTATTAACTTTATTGATGTCAAGCAGATTCCCAGCAAGATCAACAAAAAGCTTGTGCAAGTCATCATTATTTACTGTTGGAGGGTAGAAAGGTTCCGTTTCATCAATGGATCTGATAGTTGCGTTACACCTCTGCACAGCAGCTTGATCAATGACAACCTGTATAAATGAATCAGCCTTAGCCCCTAACCCAAATAAAGTGACAAATACTATTCAAGTGAAATCTATTTTTGTTGCAACACAAAACTCATAAGCTTGTGTATAAAGGCGAGATGTTGGAGTTCAAACCATTACGGGGTTTAGCAAGGGAACGCCCACGATCTTATTCTTAGAGTCATGGAAATGTTCACTCTCAAACTCATAAGTTCGTTTGAATAGACTTTCAATGTATCATAATAACATCTTTTTAATAACCAATGCAATTATAATCAAGCTATTAGCTTTAACAACCACAAGAAAGAAATTAGTAGATTAGTGTTAGGTGATATTGTATATCATTGAAGATATCATTAATTTCAGATAGTATGGAATGTCCTACATACCTCATTACATTGAGAAATGATATTTCTAAAGAACTTGATCAAGATAAACTTCTAATATCATCTTAGTAAGTGGGTTTAGTTCAGGTATACCTGCTCAATGCGCTGTATAAGTTGCTTCAATCTTTCTCTAGAAAAAGCTCGGAGGGTGCCACCAATTGTGACTTTAATTGGAATAACATTGAATGCGCCACCTCCTTGGAACTTTGTAACAGTCAACACCTCCGATCACCAGAAAGATAATTTATGGGCTATTCATCTTAGATTCACACATACCTAGATTTCCAATACCAATGTAACATAAGCTCAATCCATGTATAAGAGATTGACATTACCTTCAATCTAAAATCTTAAGAGAATAAGATTATGGGTCTTCATCCTTATATAAGGACGATCAACTTTTTCATTTTTATTCACTGAGCTTAGACTAATACTCTGATTTTCCAACATTAATTACTTAGTATCCAAGTCATCAAATTTTTCCCATCCCTTGTAATAATCAAGACATTTTATCTTGTTTTCAATTCTATAAGTGCTCATCCAAGCTCAATTTTCCAACAAAGCCATTCAGTCAGTTTGTTGCATAAATTATAGTAGTGTAACTGCGTATTAATAATAATGATCCCTGAAACTATAGTTATGTCCAATTCTCTCAACTGTTGAAAAGCTCTAACAACTTCTATTCTATATCTGAAGCAGCAGGCCAAAATTTTTCCTGAATAGATTGGAACCATAGACCCTGCTTATAATTTCCTTTTACTTCGTTTTCTTCCTTTTGAATTCCACATGTAATTTAAGTAAACATACAGACTGCTCAGCAATTCCATAGTCACAGATTCAAATATCATAAAAACATCATCATGTGAGCAGTAAAAAATCTAGCAAAGTTAACCAAATTTACCTTAGGTTCCAGAGGATCAGCCTCGTGAGAAACAAGGTGCTGTAAGCTGATAACTTTATCATATAAAACACCACATGTTTCATATGCGATGATAAGACAGCTTAACTAAGTTAATTAAGTTTAAAGTAATTTATAAATTTATATATTTTTAATTGAATTTTTGTATTTCTTTTAAAAAGTTTATGATGTTTAATTTGTTTGGGTAACATGGTTATTATTGTATTGTATTATCTTATCTGTATTTACATATTAAGAACATATGGTTTTCATCACACTTGCAATTAAGGAATTCTCAGTATCACCACTGATAAATGATGGGTCTTTTGTTATCTAATGAATTTTTAATAAAAACTATCAAAATCTATATTAATTGTAATAGGATTTTATATTCATCATAAAATCTTATATCTATTACCCAGCAGAGCAGAAATAAATAAGTAATAAAATAAGATAAAGATAAGAATCCATCGTCTAATTAACAAAAAAATTAAATAAAAAATATAAAATTTTAAATACTTAATATATTAAAATAAAATCAATTAAAAATACTCAAATTTATAAAATAATAAAGAGCTACAATTGAATTTTGGCTTTTGCTTATTACATCGTTTATTCGATAATGCTGAAGAATGTATTATTTTATCTTTAATTGTTATATTTAATATAATAATTTTAAATTGAATTAAATTTAAAGTCATTGTTAAAGTTTATTTTAATAAAATTTATTTTCTCATTAAATATATTGTTCATGTTTTTTAAGATGTATATATGTTAAAAACAGACTAAATATACTTAAATACACTTCTTAATTGCCAACGGACATCGATTAACCAACAATTCGAAATTAATAAAGCAAAGGTTGAAATTATTTTGAATTCATCAAAATGATCAAAGTTCTAAAATAAAGATGACAAGTTGGAGTTGGAAAGTAGTGAGGAGTGAGTGGTGAGCACATGCATGTTTACAATTTCTATCAGAAGAGCAGAGTTTAATGGAAAAAATAATGCAGAAGATTACACAGAAAGAAATGAAAAAGGCAATATATCAGTATCTCTTTTTGCTGCTGTTTGAGAATCTTTGCTGCACCAAGAACCAAATATAGCCACATCTGTGCATCTTTCCAGCTACTTTACTCTCTCATAATGTTTGTAATGACAGAATGAATCAAATCAAAGTGTTGAATGACAGAATAGTGTTTGTAAAACTTTGGCAAAGGAAACCAACTCTTTCATTTAGTTTTTTTGTAAAAAGAAAACATTTTGACTTAAAGAAATAATTGCTACTTCTCATTCAATAAAAACTTTAAGTGGTATTTTTGTGTACAAGAATCACTTTTTCTTCATTGTCATAAGTTCACAAAAAGTACTTCTGCTGCAATAAATGCTCAAAAAAGGAAGCATCACAGACAAAAAATAATTAAGAAAAGCCAACAATAGAAAAATAATTATTTGATAATTAATATGTTCATATTTTAATTATTTTTTATTTGATATATATTATTAAAATGGGTTATACGAGGAGTATTTTTTAAGAGTATAAAAGTATAACTTTTTCAAATTTAAATGAAAAAAATATTATTCGGCGTCACTTTTTTTATTTATATTTATTTGATATTTTTATAAAACAAATATTATGTTAAAATAATATGAATAAAATAATAATTTATAGAATTGTAATTTGAATGTAACAGAAGAATGAAATTGGGAAAGAAAAATAATTTGACACGCCTAAATTTTTTTTACATTAATTTGACATTATCTTTATTTATTTTTTACTTTTTCCTTTTTTGAAAAGATACAAAATTATACACTTTTATGACTATTTTATCCGTCTATTCTATGTGAAGTATCATGATATCATTTCATTAATACTATATTTGACTCATTTTAGATACAAGATGGAAAGTTTTAAATATAATAACTCGACCTGCAATAAAAAAAGTGTCCTTACAATTTTGTTTTGCATGCAATGAAAGCAAACCAACACAAACAAAGTAAAAAAGAAATTCACAACCCATCTATCCTATATACCATTATATAACTTATTTAAATTTTAAATATTTTTTTATTAATTAACTTAAATATAATATTTTTCTATTTAAATGAAATTGTCATTATTTATTAAAGGGTTAAATATGTTTTTAGTCCCTAAACTATTGACCGTTTTTGGTTTTCGTCTCTCTTCCAAAGTAAGGTACAATTTAGTCCTCAATCTTTAAAAAAGTTCGTTTTAGTCGAAAAAACGAACGTTTTGAGGACTAAAACGAGGACTAAAAACAAAACTTTGAGGACTAAAACGAACGTTTTTCTAAAGAATGAGGACCAAATTGTACCTTACTTTGGAAGAGGGACGAAAACCAGAAACGGCCAATAGTTTAGGGACTAAAAACATATTTAACCCTTTATTAAAAGTGAATTGTCAAAAATTAACTTTTATTATTTATTTATTGTATATTAACCAGATATTTTTTTCCATAATTAATCACATTTTAAAGTGAAGTATAGAAAACAAACAGTAACATTTCTTTTTTTCTTATTATAAAACATATAAACTCACTATAAGATGTGTTGATTATTTTTTATTCTTTAATTACGGTAAAGTATATTAAGAGATATTTATTCATGGATTAAATATGCGAAAATATAAATTAATATATTTTCAAAAATTTAATTCAATTTAGTCATTCGAGTTTAGAATTATATTAATATAATCTTTTTAAACAAATTTTGTTAAATTTATTTGACATTTCAAATGTATTTCATGATAACATTTTAGTTCTTTATACTGTTTAATACATTTTTTTTTCAATATTAGTTGAAAAATACGTTTAAAACTAAATAAACTTAATAAAATTTAGTTAAAAGAACTAAATTCACACCATTTTAAAGAGAGACTAAATTAGTCCGAAATTTTGGAAAGAGATTACTTTCAATTTTCACTTAAAGTTAAAGGAGCAACAACATATTTAACCCTTTATTATTATTTTTTTTTTCTCAAATTCCACCCCTGCCCCTTCTTCCTTCTAGAAATATTAATAATGAAATAGTTTTACAAAACTGATTCTCATACTTACTCCACTTTGCACACATTCAAGGACTTAATTAGAATCTTCACATGTTGAAGAACTAAATTAACACTCTGAAGTTCAGTGCCTAATTGAACATTTAACCAGGTCTATAGGGTCTTTTGGTTGAGACCCAGATGACAACTGTGACAACTTTATAACAGATACTATTTTCCAAAAATGGAAGCAAGAAGAAGGGTAAATTTTCACATGAAAAAATTGGTAGTTTATTAAAATGTAAAACAGCTTTATTTTCTTAGCTCATGCATAATCTCAACACCAGGTTTAATAAAAATTTAATTACAAACCAGTTCATAATGTCATTGCTACAAGAAACAAAATGTATATTGTTATTATTTTAGTGACTACTAACAGTCATTTTTTCCAACAAAAAGTAAAGTTCTGTTACAATTCATCATGATATTTCCCCTCTGCAGGGGCTATGTCCTGCGGATGTTTCAGAAGATAACTAACAGCTAATGAGGCATGAAGTGCAGCTCCATAAGGAAGAACATCTTCATTGACTTTGAAGTAGGGTGAGTGTACCTGCTCAAGTTTTTCATGTGAGGCATTCTGCATTCCAATCATGAAAAAGTAGCCAGGTATAACCTCTTGATAGAATGAAAAGTCTTCAGCTCCCATCAATGGTTGCATGTTATTTACTTTATTCACGCCAAGCAAACTCCCTGCAACACTCCGAAAATGTTCATGCAAGTCACCATCGTTTATGGTTACGGGAAAGAAAGGATTCTGTTCCTGAAGGAAGTTCACTGTTGCATTGCACCTCTGCACAGCAGCTTGTGCAATAACAACCTGCATCAACGAATTAGCCTTAGAATCTGCCAGGATCACGTGTAATGAAAACTGTATGATGTGAGTGAATCCATGTTATAGTTGAAATTATCATGTAAGGGTGTTTCTTATTTTTATTGTAACACGTTTCTGTTGATAATTACAAAAATATTTCTTCATTTCATTTTGTGTCATGTTTTTAAACTAAAGGTTGAGCCTATAGAAACAATAAACAGAAAGGATAACAGCAGATTATTGTTTGATGATATAGAACATGCCTTATGTGTACACTTAGAAAAGATGAAAGTAAAGGGCAAAATACATCAAGCATTTTTTGTAAATTAAAATCAACTTGTGTTTGTAGAAGATGAATGAGAGTTTTTGTAAGCATTCAAGTGCATAAGTTGACTTTAATATAAAAGGAGAAACTTAATTCATTTTATTTGCTGATCCTATAATTACTTTTAAGAAATGTACGAACAAGACTAAATATAAAAACAAATTCTGATCATTTTCGTTGTTTTAGTTTATGTATACAAAATAAATGTTGTTCTTCTCCATGATATACCTGCTCAATGCGGTGTCTTAATTGCTGGAAGCTTTCTTTTGAAAAAGCTCGGAAGGTGCCACCGATCGTGACAGAATCTGGAATGATATTGAATGCACTACCTCCTTGGAATTTTCCTACAGTCACAACCTGTGTGCAGATGCTTTCTATTTTAGGAAGGCACAGAGGATTCAAATTCCTTCTCGAAACAGCACTTCGTAATATTTAATTAGTAATAATCACATTTGACATATGAACATGTTCTGATGCGTGCCAAAGGCCAAAGGTTCAGCCATCTCATCCTTTTCACAAGAAACCTTTTTGTAACGAGGTATGTAAACTAAATGTAACTGATCAAGCCTTTATACAGAATTACAATCTCTACTCTTGACAACAGACGTCTAGACATAAGAAGATCAAAGGAGTGGATTAGTGTATATCCATATGTTATTGTTACCCATATGTTTGTATTTCACAAACCCTTACTCTCTACAATCCAAACCCAAGTTTAAAATCAGCTGTCATTCAATTTTAAGATTTCGAAAGAGATAAAAAACTACCAGGATAGATTCTCTTCAAGGTTTTTGCACCTGCATCAATGTCATGAGTAGCTCTTCTAGTATTTAATACAAGAATATATACATATCTAAGGTCTCAAACAAGTGACCAAAAGGTAGAATTGGTGCTTCCAAATTTTATGTGGATAACACTAGGAAAAGTTTACTTAAATGACAAGGCAAGTTTGATTGAAGTGTAAGCAATAGGTTTCTAGCCCAATCACAAATTTTTCATAGCCTGGGTTCAGAAAAAAGTATAAATTCTTTTATTTAGCAATGAAATAAGAACATCACTTGGCCTGGTTGTCACCCACTAATTAAGTGGGAGCTTTGTCTTTTAAATCTCAATTGTAGGAAAACAACAGAAAGCAGAAATGAGTAGTTGGTGGCAAGGGAAAAGGAAGAAATGAAATTAAAGCGAACTTACCTGGGAATCCAGAGGGTCAGCCTCGCGAGAAACAAGATTCTGTAAGCTAATTATAACATTAGAAGTTGCCAATATAGGGTCTATAGATTGTTGAGGAATGGCTGCATGACCTCCTTTTCCCCTTATTATAGCTTCAAAATAACCATTTCCTGCCAACATTGGACCAGACCTAGAGCCCACTTCACCTAATGGGAAGTTACGTGACACATGCAATCCAAAAATGGCTGAAACATTTTCTAAGGTTCCAGCCTCTACAATTCTCTTGGCTCCCCCACCTCCTTCCTCTGCTGGTTGGAAAACAAGAACTACAGTTCCCTATTTAGACATCAAAATAATGAAATTATCATGGATACATGACAGGGTGGAAACAAGAGAGCACGACAACTGATATTTCATAATAAAGTAGCAGATATGGGAGACTGTCTTGGTCAATTAGAATGATATAGTGGCCAACTTTCTTTTACTTTTCATTCACAAATACCTTATAAACAGAGCATATGCTTGATACTAACATGATTGGAATCATAAAACAAAAAGTTTGCATAAAAGAAACATATAAAATCGTTAAGAGGGCCAAATTTCTTGAGCATATGACAAACTGGACAGCAATGAGTAGTGATCACATGTTTTAAACGGAGATAAGAAGTTCAGTATCTGCAAAAGTGAGCAAAACCACAAAGCAGAAGATCTAGGAAGGAATTGAAAATAAAGAAGTCAATATAAAAAGTCAAACCTGTATCTCTTTTTCATGATGTTTAAGAATCTTCGCAGCACCGAGAAGCATAGCCACATGAGCATCATGACCACAACCATGCATCTTTCCTGGTACTTTACTCTTGTGCTCCCACTCCACCATTTCCTAAAGTTAGATACAGTAATAAGTCAATGACAAAAGTACAAAACATTACAAAATTTTGAGGAAAGGCGAGCAAAAATCCTTTTGTTGTCTTATCCCATAACCAACCCATAGAAGTAAAACCATCATAATTCAAAATTCAAGAGTGTTGGGAAAGGAATCACACAAACACAGAGAAGAAGAATGTTACAGAAGTTTTTGTATTGATTATCTACACACACATATGCACACCTATATCATCACACTTAGAAAAAATTACAATATGTTCATTACTCTAACTCATAACATAGTTAACTACAATAGATATTTGAATTATCTAATAACATTCCCCTTCAATTCAAATGACTCAAGGAGACAATTCCTAACATATCTCTTAGCTCTCTGAACCTTTCTCCATGCCTTTGTAAAGATACCTGCTACTCATAATTTTGTTATGAAGTGTTCTAGACCATTATACAATTGATCTTTGAGGAAGTGAAATACTATTTGTGTTTACTCCTCCCATGTGCTGCTGGATGTTTTGCTAAGTCAATTATTGATTTGTTATCTACAAATAGCTTGACTTCTCCTAAGTTCTTCACTTTGATCTCTTGCATTAATGTAAGCCACACAAGCTTGACAAGCACTCACTGAAGCTACTATATACTCAACTTCACATGAAGATAGGACCACCACGGATTCCTTCTTTAGCACCAAGAGATTGGTGCTTTTCCACACATAAAAACATAACTCGCAGTACTCTTTGGATCAGATTTATAACCATACCAATCTGAGATAGAGTACCCAAGCAATTCAATTTCTGAGTTATCACTTCCTTTAGGAGATAGAATTCCATAATCCAAGGTTCATTTCACATAGCACATTACTATTTGTTACCAATAAGTGAGGTTTCCTTCATGTCTCCATGATTTTGTTCATTAAGCCAACACTAGATGCTAAATCAGGTATAATATTGCACAAAGTGATCCAACAATTAGTTTGAAGCAGGTAGGATAAATAAGTTCCTTAGTCCCTTTTTTTTCAAGTATCAATCTAGATGCAGCTCGTGTGACAGTGAAGTTGCACTTAAACATGCTAATTTCTTTAATAAGTCAGTTGCATATTGAGTTTGATGCATCACAATACCATTCTCTGTTGTATTAAATTCAGTGCGAAGGAAATCAGACCACTCCTTTCAAACTCTTTAATCATCTCTTGCTAACAAAATGTCTTGAATCTCCCCTTGATTGCTACCTGTCACCAATAAGTCATCAACATAGAGACAAACAATTAACAAATCTGTATCAGTGACCACAGCCAAGACCTTTAGATACACTCCATGCTCAGATATGCATTTAACAAAGCCTATTTGGCTTAGAAAATTACCTATTCTCTTGTTGCAAGCCCTTGGGGCTTGCTTAAAAAAGCCTTCCTCAATTTGTATACTTTCTCTTGTCCCAATATCTCAAAGCCTAGAGGTTGAATCACGTACACTTCCTCATCTAGTAGTACATTTAAGAAAACCAACTTCACATCTAATTGATGCACAGACCACTTTCTTAAATTTGCTATAGCATCCATAAATCTCACTCTTTCTAATATTGCAACATGTGCAAAGACTGCCCCATGGTCAACTTCTGGCATTTGTAGAAAATCTTTGGCTTCAAGTCTGGCCTTATATTTGACCACTTCATCACTTGGATTCACTTGCACTTTATACACCCACTTTAACACTATAGGTTTCTTTCCATGAGGCAAATGACAAGCTCCCATCTTTCATTCTTTTCAATAGAACTCAATTCTACTTCCATTGCATTGACCCATTTAGGCTCTTGCATTACTTTCTCAGAACTGATTGAATCAGATTCAAAAATGGTGCATAGCGCACCAATTCTCCTTCTGAATCAGCAGCAGAATCTTGCATCATTTCATAGTCATGTCAGGCTGATGCTTGACCTGGTTGATCTCCTCAATCCAGTAGCTCTGTCAGTTTCATGTTTATTAGGACTTTTAAGATCTATTAGCATCCCGTGATCCCTTCTCAGCTTCTGTGTTCCAATCACAGCTTAAATTCATGAATCATAACATCTCTATTGATTACAACTGGCTCATTTCTTGGGTTAGCGAATCTGTAACCACCAGTAGAACAATATCCAACAAGAACCATCTGCTCTCCCTTATCACCTAGCTTTCTTCTCAATTGATCAGGCATATGTCAGAAATATATAAAGCCGAAAACTCTAAAGTTAGTCCGGTTTGATACCAGTCCATGTCTCTTTTGGCGTCTTACCACTCAATCTTTTAGTTGAACTTCTATTTAGAATGAAAGCAGCAGGGCAGGCTGTTTAACCCCACAAATAAGTAGGAACTTTCTTACTCTTGAGCATGCTCCTCACCATGTTCTTTCTCTCAGCAGCAGAATTATGTTGTGAAGTGTAAGGTGATGTTACTTCATGCACAATATCTTCTGTCTCCCAAATTTTTGTAACTCGTCTGACAGATACTCACCACCTACACCGGTTCTTAACACTTTTACATAGCAGCCACTCTTTTTCTATTAAAATTTTAATACACCTTGTTAACTCTTCTTTGCATCTCATTGATAATACTTGAATTTGGTTGAAGTAATCAACAATAGACAAATGATCGGACACATAAAGTAACTCATATTGCCTTCAAAGAGTTTGGAACTTCACCTTCTTCGTTTTGTCAACCCCTATCCCAAGCTTGTTTCGATGTTGTACCTTTGGAGATCTTCTGAAAGACTGCAGCATCGACGCACTGATGAATTAGAATGCAAGCTTTCTGAATTCTTTATGTTGCCATATGCTACTTGATAGTATTTTTTCCTAATTCTTGAAACCCATTCCTGACAAGCCAAAAATAGCATTCACCTTCACCGAACGGTAAGACTCCTGGAACAACACCACTAGAACCCACTATCCTTCACCACTTGAACTCTGCAAAGATTTCACAGAAGAGGAATACCCAAGACAGATAAAGTACACTTTATCACACAGCAGTACTATCACACTTTAGTGGGTCCTTCATGCACACAAATTTGTTGGAAAAGGAATAACACACACGAAAGAAGAAGTTTATGTACAGACACACATACTGTACAGATTAAGTGGTGTTTATATCACCCTTATAAAAAACAATATAATCACCCCATTTCTCTAACTTATTCAGAACATAATTTATTTGCATTATATAATAACAAAAAAGCACGATAAAACATTTATATGTGAGTTTTTAAGAAAACACAAGGATTTCCTTCAATTTCTTACTATATCAAGAAAAAGCTGCCACCAAACTGTCTAACCAAACAAATCAAGAATGCGCAGAAGTTATATGACCTGCATGGGGAGAGCATCCATATCAGCTCTTATTGCAACAAAAGGCGATCTTCCAGTCCCAATGAAGCCAATTATACCAGTGATTGCAACAGGGTGTTTATAGGGTATACCCAGTTGATCCAATTCTGCTCTAATCAATTTACTGGTCTCAAACTCCTCATAACCCAATTCTGGATTCTCGTGAATCTTCCTTCTGATTCTGACCATATAGTCAAATACCTCAGGCTTCTTGGCAGCATCTAGAAAGTTGACAGGGAGTTGTGTGGATGAATCTGTTAACGAGAAGATGCGAGGTGTTGCAGCAAAGACGTGAAAAACGATGAACAAAGAGAGCCAGTTGAATAAATTCATGGTGAGTGGGTGAGAGCAAGAAGAACAATGAACCACGGTAGATGACAAACAGGGTGTGATCAACACTCTTATATTAAAATTTGGAATTGAGCATAGACAACTTTAAATAACTTTAAATCTTCTCTCCTTCTCAAACACAGATTCATATATAAAAAATTTAAAGTAAATGAATTAGAGTGATTATATTTATTTTTAAGATTTAAGGACTTGTATAAAAGTTTGAAAAGAAAAATTCACATCAAAATATAAAAATTTAGAGTAATTATATGTACTTTTAAGATTTAAGAAATTGTATAAAAGTTTGAAAAAAAAATTCACATCAAAATATAAAAGTTAAAAATATATTTAATCAAAAAATGAAAAATGGGGTAAAAAAAAATAATTAATGTTTGAGGTACGTGAATGAAGTCCCTCACTCAAAGCACTCTAAGTTGTCTTGAAAACCAGATAAGTTTCCTGGTGGTGATCCTCCATCCTCGGTTACGTTGTTTGCTTTCCCTTCTTCTTGTCCCAGTCGTGTGGGTAGATACCTGCCAAACACACTCTGACGCTCAAGTTAGTAATATAACCGATCGGTTGGCATAGAAAGTAATGCATATATAGTGCATCGTGATCATAAAGTCATACCTGAGACCTTTATTTATACTAGTTGTGATGAACTTTTACCTTTCGTTGGCCTAATGACGGTCCAATCACACCTTAATATGCATTAAGTGCTTAATGAGTCATTACCACTTAACACAACCTAGGTGAACAACCATGGGAGGATCGTACAGGAGGACGACCATGTGGGAAGACGTCCAGGGAGGACGGTGGATGACCGGGGAGGTCGGCCTGGGAGGACCGTATGGTTCTTAGGAGGACCGTACGGTACACAAGTCCCCCAAGCCCGAGCATGATGTTATTATGCGAAGGGGTTCTGTACATGGCTTTCTTGATAAGGACGGGTTCTCCGGTTGGCTTGTGTCTTTGTCCTCACTGTTCGTTGATCAAGATGGGTGGTTGAAAAAACGAGTCTTGTCTTTGTCAAATGAGCTGAATACGTTACTGATCCTTCGATGAGGAGGTCAAGATTTCTTTAGTGAAGATCCACGGTCGCCGACCTTTGGTGAGGCCGGTCGAAATTCCTTTGGTACAGATCCACGGTCACCGACCTTTGGTGAGGCTGGTCGGGATTCCTTTGGTGAAGATCCACGGTCGTTGACCTTTTGTGAGGCCGGCCGAGATTCCTTTGGTGAAGATCCACGGTCGCCGGCCTTCGGTGAGGCCGGCCGAGATTCCTTTGGTGAAGGTCCACGGTCGCCAACCTCGATGAGGCCAGCCGGGTGAAGCCAAGGTATGGCTGAACAATTGAGGCCAAATGCCCAGATGATTGAGGCTAAATTTGGCTAAGTACCTGTGAGGCCGGATGACCGAGAAGTTGAGGTCGGATAACCGAATGCTTGATGCCAAATTTGGCTAAGTACCTAGGAGGTCGGATGGTCGAATAGTTGAGGCCGGATGATCGGATGATTGAGGCCAAATTTGGCTAAGTACCTGAGAGGTCGGATGGCCGAGCAATTGAAGTCGGATGGTCGGATGATTGAAGCCAAATTTGGCTAAGTACCTGGGAGGCCGGATAGCCGAGCAGTTGAGGCCAGATGACCGGATGATTAAGGCCAAATTTGGCTAAGTACCTGGGAGGCCAGATGACCAAGGAGTTGAGGTCGGACGCTTGATGCCAAATTTGGCTAAGTACTTGGGAGACCGGATGGGGGAGCAGTTGAGGTAGGATAGCCATATGCTTGATGCTAAATTTGGCTAAGTACCTAGGAGGCCGGATGAGCTAGCAGTTGAGGCCAAATGGGCGGATGCTTGATGCCAAATTTGGCTAAGTACTTGGGAGGCCGGATGGCCGAGTAGTTGAGGTCGGATGAATTGGATGATTGAGGCCAAAGTTGGCTAAGTACCTGTGAAGCCGGATGACCAAACAGTTGAGGTCGTATTGCCGGATGATATAGGCCAAATTTGACTAAGTACTTGGGAGGCCAGATGACCGAGTAGTTGAGGCTGGATAACCGGATGATTGAGGCCAAATTTGGTTAAGTACATGGGAGGCCGGATGACCGAGCAATTGAGGTCGGATACCGGATGCTTGATGCCAAACGGTCGAATGATCGACTTCGTAAGGCCGAAAGGTTGACGTCTTTTAAAGCATCACTCACTAGTTCCTTATTGCTACAATGGGGGATACTAGCTTAGCCCCACGGTAGGCGCCAAAATGTTTCGGGTATAGAGTCTCTTACTCGAAGCACTCCAAGTTGTCTTGAAGACCGGACGACTCCCTAGTGATCTTCCAATCTCCAAGTTACGTTGTTCACTCTCCCTTTTTCTTGTCCCAGCCGTGTGGGTGGATACCTGTCAAAGACACTTTGACGCTCAAGTTTGTAATATAACCGAACGGTTGGCATAGCAAGTAATGTATATATTGTGCATCATGATCATAAAGTCATATCTGAGACCTTTATTTATACTAGTTGTGATAAGCTTTTACCTTTTGTTAGCCTAATGACGATCCAATTACATCTTAATTTGTATTAAGGACTTATTGAGTCATTACCACTTAACACGAACTAGGTGAATGACTAGTTTGAAAGGACGTTTAAGAAGGATGGTATACGACCTGAGAGGACGGTCTTAGAAAAACCATACAGAAGAACAACTATGGTTCCTGGGAGGACCGGTACAGTTAAAGAAAGTTTATCCTTTTTCATAAATATAAAATAAGAAAGAAAAAGTATTTAGAACTCATGTGAAAGTTACTTTCTTCAATTTAAGAAGAAGAAAACAAAGATTTAAAGTTGATAAAATTAATATAAATATAACAAAAACATAATTTAAAAGTTAATATTATTTTTCTATGTCATTTTCACACATAATTGTGTTAATTTGTGAAAATGAATTTAAAACATGTTTGGAAATAAAATATGTTAAATTTTTTAAAGTTAGAGGTGAAAAAAAAATGAAAGTAAAATTTATTAAAATTTGAAAATATAATAAAATAAAATAAATGTCTCAATAGATTAAAATTAATATTATTATTTTATCTTTGTAATTAAAGTTAATATATTATTATTATTTTTATTTAGTTATTATTATTATTAATTATTATAATTATTAAATGTGAATGTATTATTTGTTAAAATTATAAAAAAAAATTTAGCCTGATGAATGTTACTTTAGTGCTTCACCCGTCCTTTCTCTGTCATTCTCTTCCTCCTTCCTTACCTCAAATCATCTCTTTCATTGCTACAGCTCCCATAATTTCATCTTCTTCTTCAACAGTGTATAAGTAGAAATAAACACAGCCTGAAGTACCCAATTCAAAAGTTGGATCAAGGCAATTTTGGAAAGAGTAAAGATAATATGACATTCATTTAATAAAGATAAAATAATTTTAAAAAATATTTTTTTATAATTCTAAAAAAATGTTTAAAAAAAATATATTTGTGTCAAAGTATATTTTTCTTTTGAATATTCTCAAACATTTGTCTTTTGAATACACCACCCACATCACAACTAAATTTGCTCTGCACATTTGGCAGGTTTTTATTCCACATTAAACATTCTCTTCCTTATTTATGTGAGTTTTAATAGCTACACATACCAAAATTTTTGTGACAAATTAAATTTGGTTTAATTAGTATTCCATTCATGTGTTAGTCATAAATCTCTTTCAAGGGAGAAATTAAATGCACTGAATCTGTATAATTTTATTTTCTTTGAAAAAATACATATTGGACTGGTTTTTGCTGAAATCCACAGAAATCAATTAATATTTGTTGAATGTAATTTTGATTATTTAGTTTTTAATCATATATTAATTCAAATTGTACAACTTTTTTTTCTTTTTTTTTTCATTCTGGTGGATATTATCTTCTTTTTCTTTATTTGTTTAGAATTTTCATTCCGTTTCACTTTTTCTCTTTTCTGTTAGATTCTAGTTTGTAATAATTGGTGAGTTTAAAAATCATTCTTAACCGACCAAAACTTAAATATAACTTGATGCTTTTTGAGAATATTTTTATTCTTTTTTTCTGTTTGTGTTATGGTTTGAAAAAGTGACATTAAAAATAATTATTGTCCTTGAAATTCAGTTGTAATTGGTTATATAATTCAAGAACTCTAAGGTCTTGAAATTTTTTAATTATTTCATGTGTTTTTTTTAAACTTGATTTGTTTAAATTCGATTATGTTAAGACTACATTGAATCTCAAAATGAAGAAATGAAAAAAAAAAACAATGCGTGCATGAATAATTATTGAATATACTATGAAATATTTAATATTATGTGAATAATCAATCTATATATATATATATATATATATATATATATNTCTCTTTTGGCGTCTTACCACTCAATCTTTTAGTTGAACTTCTATTTAGAATGAAAGCAGCAGGGCAGGCTGTTTAACCCCACAAATAAGTAGGAACTTTCTTACTCTTGAGCATGCTCCTCACCATGTTCTTTCTCTCAGCAGCAGAATTATGTTGTGAAGTGTAAGGTGATGTTACTTCATGCACAATATCTTCTGTCTCCCAAATTTTTGTAACTCGTCTGACAGATACTCACCACCTACACCGGTTCTTAACACTTTTACATAGCAGCCACTCTTTTTCTATTAAAATTTTAATACACCTTGTTAACTCTTCTTTGCATCTCATTGATAATACTTGAATTTGGTTGAAGTAATCAACAATAGACAAATGATCGGACACATAAAGTAACTCATATTGCCTTCAAAGAGTTTGGAACTTCACCTTCTTCGTTTTGTCAACCCCTATCCCAAGCTTGTTTCGATGTTGTACCTTTGGAGATCTTCTGAAAGACTGCAGCATCGACGCACTGATGAATTAGAATGCAAGCTTTCTGAATTCTTTATGTTGCCATATGCTACTTGATAGTATTTTTTCCTAATTCTTGAAACCCATTCCTGACAAGCCAAAAATAGCATTCACCTTCACCGAACGGTAAGACTCCTGGAACAACACCACTAGAACCCACTATCCTTCACCACTTGAACTCTGCAAAGATTTCACAGAAGAGGAATACCCAAGACAGATAAAGTACACTTTATCACACAGCAGTACTATCACACTTTAGTGGGTCCTTCATGCACACAAATTTGTTGGAAAAGGAATAACACACACGAAAGAAGAAGTTTATGTACAGACACACATACTGTACAGATTAAGTGGTGTTTATATCACCCTTATAAAAAACAATATAATCACCCCATTTCTCTAACTTATTCAGAACATAATTTATTTGCATTATATAATAACAAAAAAGCACGATAAAACATTTATATGTGAGTTTTTAAGAAAACACAAGGATTTCCTTCAATTTCTTACTATATCAAGAAAAAGCTGCCACCAAACTGTCTAACCAAACAAATCAAGAATGCGCAGAAGTTATATGACCTGCATGGGGAGAGCATCCATATCAGCTCTTATTGCAACAAAAGGCGATCTTCCAGTCCCAATGAAGCCAATTATACCAGTGATTGCAACAGGGTGTTTATAGGGTATACCCAGTTGATCCAATTCTGCTCTAATCAATTTACTGGTCTCAAACTCCTCAAAACCCAATTCTGGATTCTCGTGAATCTTCCTTCTGATTCTGACCATATAGTCAAATACCTCAGGCTTCTTGGCAGCATCTAGAAAGTTGACAGGGAGTTGTGTGGATGAATCTGTTAACGAGAAGATGCGAGGTGTTGCAGCAAAGACGTGAAAAACGATGAACAAAGAGAGCCAGTTGAACAAATTCATGGTGAGTGGGTGAGAGCAAGAAGAACAATGAACCACGGTAGATGACAAACAGGGTGTGATCAACACTCTTATATTAAAATTTGGAATTGAGCATAGACAACTTTAAATAACTTTAAATCTTCTCTCCTTCTCAAACACAGATTCATATATAAAAAATTTAAAGTAAATGAATTAGAGTGATTATATTTATTTTTAAGATTTAAGGACTTGTATAAAAGTTTGAAAAGAAAAATTCACATCAAAATATAAAAATTTAGAGTAATTATATGTACTTTTAAGATTTAAGAAATTGTATAAAAGTTTGAAAAAAAAATTCACATCAAAATATAAAAGTTAAAAATATATTTAATCAAAAAATGAAAAATGGGGTAAAAAAAAATAATTAATGTTTGAGGTACGTGAATGAAGTCCCTCACTCAAAGCACTCTAAGTTGTCTTGAAAACCAGATAAGTTTCCTGGTGGTGATCCTCCATCCTCGGTTACGTTGTTTGCTTTCCCTTCTTCTTGTCCCAGTCGTGTGGGTAGATACCTGCCAAACACACTCTGACGCTCAAGTTAGTAATATAACCGATCGGTTGGCATAGAAAGTAATGCATATATAGTGCATCGTGATCATAAAGTCATACCTGAGACCTTTATTTATACTAGTTGTGATGAACTTTTACCTTTCGTTGGCCTAATGACGGTCCAATCACACCTTAATATGCATTAAGTGCTTAATGAGTCATTACCACTTAACACAACCTAGGTGAACAACCATGGGAGGATCGTACAGGAGGACGACCATGTGGGAAGACGTCCAGGGAGGACGGTGGATGACCGGGGAGGTCGGCCTGGGAGGACCGTATGGTTCTTAGGAGGACCGTACGGTACACAAGTCCCCCAAGCCCGAGCATGATGTTATTATGCGAAGGGGTTCTGTACATGGCTTTCTTGATAAGGACGGGTTCTCCGGTTGGCTTGTGTCTTTGTCCTCACTGTTCGTTGATCAAGATGGGTGGTTGAAAAAACGAGTCTTGTCTTTGTCAAATGAGCTGAATACGTTACTGATCCTTCGATGAGGAGGTCAAGATTTCTTTAGTGAAGATCCACGGTCGCCGACCTTTGGTGAGGCCGGTCGAAATTCCTTTGGTACAGATCCACGGTCACCGACCTTTGGTGAGGCTGGTCGGGATTCCTTTGGTGAAGATCCACGGTCGTTGACCTTTTGTGAGGCCGGCCGAGATTCCTTTGGTGAAGATCCACGGTCGCCGGCCTTCGGTGAGGCCGGCCGAGATTCCTTTGGTGAAGGTCCACGGTCGCCAACCTCGATGAGGCCAGCCGGGTGAAGCCAAGGTATGGCTGAACAATTGAGGCCAAATGCCCAGATGATTGAGGCTAAATTTGGCTAAGTACCTGTGAGGCCGGATGACCGAGAAGTTGAGGTCGGATAACCGAATGCTTGATGCCAAATTTGGCTAAGTACCTAGGAGGTCGGATGGTCGAATAGTTGAGGCCGGATGATCGGATGATTGAGGCCAAATTTGGCTAAGTACCTGAGAGGTCGGATGGCCGAGCAATTGAAGTCGGATGGTCGGATGATTGAAGCCAAATTTGGCTAAGTACCTGGGAGGCCGGATAGCCGAGCAGTTGAGGCCAGATGACCGGATGATTAAGGCCAAATTTGGCTAAGTACCTGGGAGGCCAGATGACCAAGGAGTTGAGGTCGGACGCTTGATGCCAAATTTGGCTAAGTACTTGGGAGACCGGATGGGGGAGCAGTTGAGGTAGGATAGCCATATGCTTGATGCTAAATTTGGCTAAGTACCTAGGAGGCCGGATGAGCTAGCAGTTGAGGCCAAATGGGCGGATGCTTGATGCCAAATTTGGCTAAGTACTTGGGAGGCCGGATGGCCGAGTAGTTGAGGTCGGATGAATTGGATGATTGAGGCCAAAGTTGGCTAAGTACCTGTGAAGCCGGATGACCAAACAGTTGAGGTCGTATTGCCGGATGATATAGGCCAAATTTGACTAAGTACTTGGGAGGCCAGATGACCGAGTAGTTGAGGCTGGATAACCGGATGATTGAGGCCAAATTTGGTTAAGTACATGGGAGGCCGGATGACCGAGCAATTGAGGTCGGATACCGGATGCTTGATGCCAAACGGTCGAATGATCGACTTCGTAAGGCCGAAAGGTTGACGTCTTTTAAAGCATCACTCACTAGTTCCTTATTGCTACAATGGGGGATACTAGCTTAGCCCCACGGTAGGCGCCAAAATGTTTCGGGTATAGAGTCTCTTACTCGAAGCACTCCAAGTTGTCTTGAAGACCGGACGACTCCCTAGTGATCTTCCAATCTCCAAGTTACGTTGTTCACTCTCCCTTTTTCTTGTCCCAGCCGTGTGGGTGGATACCTGTCAAAGACACTTTGACGCTCAAGTTTGTAATATAACCGAACGGTTGGCATAGCAAGTAATGTATATATTGTGCATCATGATCATAAAGTCATATCTGAGACCTTTATTTATACTAGTTGTGATAAGCTTTTACCTTTTGTTAGCCTAATGACGATCCAATTACATCTTAATTTGTATTAAGGACTTATTGAGTCATTACCACTTAACACGAACTAGGTGAATGACTAGTTTGAAAGGACGTTTAAGAAGGATGGTATACGACCTGAGAGGACGGTCTTAGAAAAACCATACAGAAGAACAACTATGGTTCCTGGGAGGACCGGTACAGTTAAAGAAAGTTTATCCTTTTTCATAAATATAAAATAAGAAAGAAAAAGTATTTAGAACTCATGTGAAAGTTACTTTCTTCAATTTAAGAAGAAGAAAACAAAGATTTAAAGTTGATAAAATTAATATAAATATAACAAAAACATAATTTAAAAGTTAATATTATTTTTCTATGTCATTTTCACACATAATTGTGTTAATTTGTGAAAATGAATTTAAAACATGTTTGGAAATAAAATATGTTAAATTTTTTAAAGTTAGAGGTGAAAAAAAAATGAAAGTAAAATTTATTAAAATTTGAAAATATAATAAAATAAAATAAATGTCTCAATAGATTAAAATTAATATTATTATTTTATCTTTGTAATTAAAGTTAATATATTATTATTATTTTTATTTAGTTATTATTATTATTAATTATTATAATTATTAAATGTGAATGTATTATTTGTTAAAATTATAAAAAAAAATTTAGCCTGATGAATGTTACTTTAGTGCTTCACCCGTCCTTTCTCTGTCATTCTCTTCCTCCTTCCTTACCTCAAAT
Source organism: Vigna umbellata (assembly GCF_018835915.1). Next base: position 2,723 of record NW_025907759.1, on the reverse strand, counting down.
CATCTCTTTCATTGCTACAGCTCCCATAATTTCATCTTCTTCTTCAACAGTGTATAAGTAGAAATAAACACAGCCTGAAGTACCCAATTCAAAAGTTGGATCAAGGCAATTTTGGAAAGAGTAAAGATAATATGACATTCATTTAATAAAGATAAAATAATTTTAAAAAATATTTTTTTATAATTCTAAAAAAATGTTTAAAAAAAATATATTTGTGTCAAAGTATATTTTTCTTTTGAATATTCTCAAACATTTGTCTTTTGAATACACCACCCACATCACAACTAAATTTGCTCTGCACATTTGGCAGGTTTTTATTCCACATTAAACATTCTCTTCCTTATTTATGTGAGTTTTAATAGCTACACATACCAAAATTTTTGTGACAAATTAAATTTGGTTTAATTAGTATTCCATTCATGTGTTAGTCATAAATCTCTTTCAAGGGAGAAATTAAATGCACTGAATCTGTATAATTTTATTTTCTTTGAAAAAATACATATTGGACTGGTTTTTGCTGAAATCCACAGAAATCAATTAATATTTGTTGAATGTAATTTTGATTATTTAGTTTTTAATCATATATTAATTCAAATTGTACAACTTTTTTTTCTTTTTTTTTTCATTCTGGTGGATATTATCTTCTTTTTCTTTATTTGTTTAGAATTTTCATTCCGTTTCACTTTTTCTCTTTTCTGTTAGATTCTAGTTTGTAATAATTGGTGAGTTTAAAAATCATTCTTAACCGACCAAAACTTAAATATAACTTGATGCTTTTTGAGAATATTTTTATTCTTTTTTTCTGTTTGTGTTATGGTTTGAAAAAGTGACATTAAAAATAATTATTGTCCTTGAAATTCAGTTGTAATTGGTTATATAATTCAAGAACTCTAAGGTCTTGAAATTTTTTAATTATTTCATGTGTTTTTTTTAAACTTGATTTGTTTAAATTCGATTATGTTAAGACTACATTGAATCTCAAAATGAAGAAATGAAAAAAAAAAACAATGCGTGCATGAATAATTATTGAATATACTATGAAATATTTAATATTATGTGAATAATCAATCTATATATATATATATATATATATATATATATATCTTCCTTCTTATATTTTGGGTTCTCACAATTAAACCAGTGATTATGACAAAGAAAATTTTATAACTTATAGATGAAAAAAATATTGTATATGAAAATTAAAAAAATACATTGTCCATTCAAATATAAATGGTAACATCCCAAAAATACAGTATAAAAATTATATAAGAGAATAATCACATATTAATAATATCAATATTACAAAAGATGAAACGTACGCTTATGACCGAACGACCTTACAAGATAACGGAGAAATTAAAACTGTACAAATATGCAATCTAGACCGAACGGTTTACAAAAGACGTACCGAACGGTTATACAAAAGAAGAAAACAACAGATGACCGAACAATTATCACACAAAGAAACTAACTACTGACCAAACGGCTCTACTGTTCAGTCTTAACTTCTACCTCGACCAAACTTTCTTCTTTCAGGCCTCTTCCAGCAAAGCTTCTCCTTCTGCTTACATCCACACGGATGATCATTGCAACAGAAGGATAACCACCGAATGTACAAAACGGACAAGACAGGAAATAGGGTAAGCTTATGTAATTTAATTCAATTATCAACATATATCTCACTCAATCAATTTAAACAAGATAACTCATTAACTCTTTCATGCAAAGCCTAATACTAGATATGACTGTCCGGACTGTATGAATTCTGTGTAGCTACGACGTTCGTACACCCGGGTGATGTAGTAACTGAGATGCCCTCAACAGCTGCCACCCGAGGTTAGTCCGTTCCGTCCAAATTAACCATAAGGACGAGGACCTCTTGCCATTCTCACACATGACTTATCCTTCTCTTTGTGAGAAACGAGTAATCACGGAATATCAGGATGAACGCCAGCTTAGCGTGCCCACATTCATGCTTTACCATTCCAATATCAAATCATGATATATTCCTCCCCGGAACACTCTTCCATAACTAAAGTCATTTCATTCATATCGTATTCTATCATCTTTCATTATTAAAACCTCAACTGAACCAATTTGAATAATGATCCCTTATGATACCAAATACTGCATTTTAGTTTTTAATCTAGAACAAGACCGAACACTTGGAGTGAGATCGAGATGTCTCCAACTCATACATAATCAAATTGAGAGAGTTACTCACTATTTGTGAAAAGGACCGAATATAATAATACTTCTCAGAGACTAATATAATCGAATGTTGTTTACCAAGTGAGCCAATTTAATGAACTGACTCTTGAGAGTTCAAACCGAACACCGTAAAGCCTAGGCCGAGTACTAGGACTCTAGGCCGAAACCAATTGAGATAGGTACTGTAGGACACCAAATAATAGTACTTGACGGAATCATATGAAGAAACCGATCGCCAATAAATACTTAGCTTCTTAATGAGCTAAACCTCAAGGAAACCGAATGTCAGTTGAAGACTGAGCACTGTAGAGAGCGAACTCTATGGAGTTTGGACGAATGCTCTTATTATAAAGATAGATTATGGAAACGAGAACAAGCGCCTAGTGTAAGACCGAGCACTTACTTAGTACGAGCGTTTGGTGTAAGACCGAACACTACTTAGTAGGAACGCTTAGTGTAAGACCGAGCACTACTAAACTTATAGAAGAAAGGCTTGATAAATATAATAAGAT
>NW_025907755.1:22570-35010 GCF_018835915.1 Vigna umbellata | reverse complement strand
CGTCCAATTTTAAGGACTAATAGTAAGAGTTTCAAAACTATGAGGATTAAAAACCATCAAAGTTTCGAGTAGGGAATAAAACCAAAATCGTGTGATACTTAAAGGACGAAAAACATATTTAACCTAAAAAAAAATCAAGTTGAGACGTTTTTTCTCAGTATGGATAGTAAAATGAGTAGAGTAAGTTAGATAGATAAATGAGAATATAAGTTAAGAAAAGTAGAATTTTGTGAGAAACAAAGTGTAATAAAAGGATTCCACTCATATATCATAACATTTATCTTGGAGAGATATCTAAGTCTTATTTTATAACAACATATCATTATTCACAACAAAGTTTAAATATATTCAATATGTTATTATTAACTTATTTTTAATATTTAAGATATTTATATTTGTTGAGATAAAGAAAAAGAATAATCATATTTATAATTTTATTGACTTTATTGTCATTCAAAAATTAGAAGTATAGAAAGTCTAAAAGTACCTCTTAGAAATCTTTAAAAGGAAAAAATAAGTGTATTTAGTACCTTATTTTTATAATAGTAAGTATGTTTTTTTATTAATAAAATTCTATTTTTTTAAAATCTTATTTCATACTATTATTGTTTGAATTTGTAGGGGTCATTAATTCTTCCTCAACGATATCTTGTGGTTCTTTTATATTTATTATACAAAAAATCTCACACTTTGATAATTAAAAGTATACCTATCATGAGTTTTTTAATAATTTATTTGTTGTGTACACATAATTTGATTTTATTAAGTTTCGTACTAAGCTCTCATTTCAATATACATTTAACTTTACAATAGGTTGAGACTTATTTGAGGTAGCAAGAAACACATATAGCCTCTAGAAAGAAGTTGCAATTCATTGCATAAAGTGTAATTAGTTGTAATTAATCTTTCAGATTATTGAAATACAATTATAAATTTTATTATACTTTATAAATTTAACTTGTAGTACTCGCGTCATCCGAAAAGTTTTGAGTGCAAATATTATGTAATGAGGCACATGCAAATCATATAAGCAAATGTCATTGACTTACGAAATTTTGTAAGGTGAACATTTTATAACTAACATCTTAAGCCATTATTATTATAACTTAACTCAAAATGTTTCTTATGTAGATATTCGGTAACACATCTCCAATGGAGCAACAAATTATAAAGGATGTTTGAGAGCGGTGAACTACATTTCTTTTAAGTTTTTGTAGATTGTTAGATATATTATCTTTATCCTCTTTATTTTATATCTTTAGTTAGTTTGTTAAGAAGTGAACTTTAAGCCTAACGCAACCTTACAACACCGGCTTAAAGTCCACTTCTTAACATGATATCAGAGTCATATTAGAGTCTATCATAGCAAGATTTGTGTGAACATATTGTTCCACCCGATATCAGGCCACTGTCGGGCCACCCATTAATGTCTAGCCTTACGTTCGAGATGTATATACCTTGACGAGAGATGTGTGTGTTGGAAGTTCCACATCGACTAGAGATAAAACCAATTTATAATATATAAGTTAGTGCAAAATGTAAGACCCGAGAAAATGTAGAGTTTATAAATAAGACTTGAGTATGTTTTATTAAAATTTGCATGAGTTCACAAGGTGTTGTGTAGTTTAGTTGGTGTGCAAGTCTTGAGTAAAACATAAAGTTCCATGTTATTTATTTTGTTGATATAAGTGTAACATATGTTATTGTATGATTGTTAAATTTATGATGTCTTACATTTTCAATGTGATGAGTTGGTTTGTTGGTAGAGATATGTATTTAGGATTGAATGAATATGACTTCAAATATTAGGAAGATAAGACAATTCTCTTTTAATATAGCAATTTGTGCAACTATTCTACGATTAAGAAGCAATTGCTTATTTTATTTTATTTGTTATATTTTTGCCCAAGGACAATAATATCTTTTCTCTTTTATGTATTGAGATGTAGAAATTAAATAAGTTGAAAAATAAAAATTTAGAATATGTTTGAAAAAACTGATTAAAATTTGATAGGAAACACCATCTAAACAATTACTCTTAAGTTATAATAAGGTAAGATAGAAATTTTCTTTTAGTGAAGAGAAAAGAATTTTTGGATAAATTAATATAAACCTGAGAGCGTATGAAATGGGTTGAATGGTGGTTTATGGTGGTTTGATGTTTCTGTTTTGTTTGAATGATTCTTTAATATTATTTTGGCTCTGTAACAATGAAAAGAAAAATTGGCTTAGTTTGTAAGAACGTAAATCTGTAACAGGAGTTTAAATAAAGATGAAAACATGGTGATTGTAAGGTGATAATGTAATTAATAAATTAACTTTAATTAAATTTGAAAAGAAAAAATTGGAAGAGAAGATAACAGTAACAGGAGTAGGGTTTTCCATTTGATTATAATTTGAATTATAATTAGAATAAAGTAAAAATTAGGGTTTTCTTTTAATGTTAATTAAAATTAATTAGGGGTTGTAATATAAAGTAAGAATTTTGATTTCCTGTTAACGTTAATTAGAAACAATTTAGGGTTTTCTCCAAATTAGGATTATAAATTAATTAATGGTGGGTTCTTCTGATTAGGTATAAATTTCTAATTTATTAAACCTAATTAATTTTCAATACCAGACTTTCTTAAGCCTAAGCAAATATATTTTTTTTTTCAAGGGTTCTTGTATCTAAAGAAAGTTCCAGACCGTTATTTCATTTTTGCTTTCTCTTGAACCAAAAATAATCCCAGCTCTTGGGGGGTTCTGCGTCGCAAAAGGAGTGTTCATCCTCTTCCTATTCTCTGTCGGACACTTCTTCCCTGTTCGGATCTGCGCTGCGCAAGGGGGTGAGATTTCTTTTCTCCTTCTTCGTCTTGGTTTCTTCTCGCGCACAGACCCAAAGTTGGGGGCGAGAATTGTCTGCGTTTTCAAGCAGAGGCAGAGACTTGTGGAGGCGCGGTAATGACGGAGCGATGGTGCGACGAGGTCGCAGCTCCGGCGACTGCGCGATGGAGCGTAGAACCGTTCTTCATCCTCCTCCTTCTTTGTTTTTACGTTCTGGGTTGTTTTCCTTAACGGCGACGAGACACGGCGGAGGCGCGGCGGGGACGCGGCGATGGCGCAAGAGCGCTTTGGCAGTTCTTGTTCTACTTCTCTTTGTTCTAATTCACGGCGCAAGCCTCCTTTCCCCTCTATTTTTCTCTGATTTTTTTAATTGGGATCTGTTGGGGTTTCCTGTTAGTCTATTGCGATCTTGAAATTGGGATTTCTAGAAAGGTTCATTGGATTTTTCCTGCAGATTTTTGTTCACATTTTTGGAGGTTGGAGTTGAATTGAAACTTTGATTTCTGTGTTCGCGTTTCTGAGCTTGAAACTCTTAGGTTTTAACATACTTCTACAATATTCTTTTTGTAACAAACTCTCTGGCATTTGCTATTTTGTCATTAGAATTCTAAAATAGAAGGGTTACTGTATATAAATATTGGATATTTTTTACTGTAATATCAATTATTCATTATTGTCAAACACTTTTACCTTTTATTATCTTTCGTTATATGGTATCAGAGTTTTATCTTGGAGCTCTGCTTATTCCTTCTAAATGTCTTCTACTCCTCCTGCCAGTCCAAAAGAGAACTCCGATAATAAAGTTCTTGAAAAAGAAAATCGTGGTAATGAAGCCACTAATCCTACCATAAACCTATCAAGTCCCTTTCATCCACTCTAGTGAAGGACCCTCCTCCTCTGTCTCCATAACCTCTGTCCTTGATGGCACAAACTATCAGTCCTGGTCTCATGCCATTAAAATGATTTTAATCTCAAAAAACAAGATTGCTTTCTTGTTAGGCACTATTCCTCTTCCTAAGGTTGAAGAACCCCTTTATTCTGCTTAGGAAAGGTGCAATACCCTTATCATGTCGTGGTTACTCAACTCGGTTACTCCCTCTGGACGTTATTTTCCTCGATTGTGCCATAGATATTTGGAATGACCTTCGCGAACGCTTTTTTGCAAAGCGATCTTCTCAGAATTGCAGTGCTCTAGAAAGAAATATATGAACTTTCTCAAGGAACTCGTTCTGTCTCTGAGTTCTACACCACATTAAGACCCTCTGGAAAGAACTCGATAACTACAAACCCTTTTCTTCTTGCTCGTTTTACCATCAACAGGATTTCATAATCCGATTCCTCAAAGGTTTGGACAAACACTTCTCTGTTGTGCGTTCACAAAACCTTTTGATGGATCCTCTCCCCGCTATCAACCGCGTCTTCTCCATGGTTGTCCAGCAAGGACGACAACTCGCTTCGTCACTGAACCTAACGCCTTTGTGAATGCAGCTAATCACTCTTTCTCCAGCAAAGGGCGTGGCTCTGGTCCTTCTTCCACTGTCAAAGGAGCCTCCAACAAGAAATGCTCCTATTGTCACCGTCCTGGACACACTATTGACGTGTGTTGGGGAAAGCATGGCTATCCCCCTGGTCATCCTTAATACCTAGGGAGGCCAAAGTTCAATTGCGATGCCTTTGGCTCTTCCTCCATTAACAGTGCAGCTGTGATCGAACCTACTGAAGGAGGCAACCGTTCAGAGAAGGAGGGAGGCCCCATCACTTTGACCCATGCCCAATATCAAACCCTAATGTCTTTGCTCTAACCATAGCAACAAAAGAATACTTCTGATTTAACAGGGCCCAATTCTCTCGTTCAGCCCAATAGAGTGAATCTCATCCACGCTCCAAATCCTGAGTCCAGTGGTATATCCTTTGTTTTTTGCACTAACCCACACCACACCTCCTCCGCCACTCACAATGTCCCCTGGATCGTAGATTCGGGAGCCATAAATCATGTTGCATCTTCTCTAAATTGCTTTTCAAATTATTCTAACATTAAACCAATACAAATAAGTTTACCTGATAAGTCCATTGTTATTGCCCATATATCTGGAACAATAATTTTTTCTTCAGAAATTATTCACAATGGATTTTTATTTTAATCTTTTATCCATATCCAAACTCATACCGACTCATAAATATATTCTCATCTTCCATGATTTTTTTCACTATCGAGGACAAGCGTTGGGGATTGGTTTGACTAATCTTCAACAAGGTCTCTATCATCTGCAAGTCAATAGAGAAGCCAAGGTTCTTTTACCAAACAAACCCTCCATTAATGAAAGTGCTATCAATGCCATCTAAAACTTCAACATTTGGCATTATAGATTAAGACATTTATCAGGAAATCGATTAAATATGTTATGTGAACAATTTTTTTTTATTCCAAAACATATTAATGAAAATTGTGACATTTGTCATTTTACAAAACAAAGAAAATTGCCTTATTGCCTTAGTGATAGTAGAGCTTCAAAAAAATTTGATTTGGTGCACATGGACATTTGGGGACCTTTTTCTAAGGCCTCAATTCATGGTGAAAAATATTTTTTAACTATCATTTTAGTAGATATACTTGGATTGTCTTATTGAAGTCTAAATTCGAAGTAAAAATATATGTTCAAAATTTTATTTCTCTAATTGAAAATCAATTTGATTCCAAAATAAAATGTATTTGGACGGATAATGGTCTGAAATTTTTTCTTAAAGATTTTTTTGCTTCAAAAGGGATTATACATCACACCAGTTGTGTTTATATCCCTCAATAAAACGGGTGTGTTGATAGAAAACACCAACATATCCTTAATGTGGTACATGCTCTCAAGTTTCAATCTCAATTGTCCAAACATTTTTGGTCTTATGCAATAAAACATGCAATTTATCTTATAAACCATATACCTTCTCTAGTTACAAAGAAACATACTCCTTACGAACTTTTACATAACCAAAAACCTGATTTTTCCATGCTTAGAGTTTTTGGTTCTTTATGTTATGCTTCAACCACTGGGCCCAAACAGAAATTTGATCTTAGGTCTAGAGAAAGAGTTTTTCTCGGCTATCAATTTGGCACAAAAGACTATATTATTTTAGACTTACAAAATAAAGACATTTTTGTCTCTAGAGATGTTATCTTCTATGAGTTCCATTTTCCTTTTAGTGACAAACATGAAGCCCAAGAAAAAGAAAAGTTATTTTCTCCACAAATCAAGACCTTCCATGACTTTGATCCTCTCCATTTTACACCTTAGGACCAACTTCGATCACAAACTCCCATTTCACCTCAAACCTTACCTTCCCCAACAAGCTCATCCTCTCCACAAATTTCGCCATCAACTTCTCCATCCCAATCAATCTCGCCATATATCTCTTCATCACCTCATCCAAACCCTATTCCTTTCATACTAAGACGAACCACTTGTGGCTCTAAACCCAATGTTCGATTTGCGGATTTTGTTTGCTACAACATAGAGACCAAATCAAATCAATCATTGTCAACGTGTAGTTATCCTATTCAATCTATTCTTTCTTCCATTACTGAGTCTGAGCATCATTTTGTCATGAACTTACTTCTGAGATTGAGCCCCGAAGCTATCAAGAAGCAATTTTGAAGCCGTGTTGGAAAGAAGCCATGAAGGATGAAATTGAGGCTTTAAAGCTAAACAAAACTTGGGAGATTGTGGAAACTCCTAAGAATGTCAAGCCCATAGGATGTAGATGGGTTTACAAAATCAAAAGGAAACCAGATGGGAGTGTGGAACGATATAAGGCGAGGCTTGTTGCAAAAGGATTCTCCCAAGTTGAAGGGATAGACTTCTTCGAAACTTTTTCTCAAGTGGTTAAAATGGCTACCATACGAGTTATCCTTGCTCTAGCTTCCATAAATAATTGGTGTTTGCAGCAATTGGATGTTAGTAATGCCTTTCTACATGGTGACTTGTCCGAGGAGGTTTACATGAAGATTCCTCAAGGTTTATATGGGTATGAATCCTCACAGTGTTGCAAGTTCAAAAAATCTCTCAATGGGCTAAAACAAGCAAGTCGAAAATGGTATGAGAAACTCTCTAACCTTCTTCTCTCATCTGGTTATTCGCAATCACATGCTGATCACAACTTGTTTATCAAGCATGGAAAAGGGAAATTTACTAGTTTATTGATATACTTTGATGATATTGTTTTAACTGACAACTCTCCCACTGAAATAACAAAGCTCAAGCATATACTTCAATCCAATTTTCGAATTAAAGATTTGGGGGAACTCAAATATTTTCTGGGATTAGAAGTAAGTAGGTCTGATGATGGCATCTTTGTATCTCAACGAAAATACTACATTGAGTTGCTTTCAGATTCAGGATTATTGGGTTGTAAATCGAGTTCCACTCGTATGGATAGCTCTCTTCGTTTAAAACAAGCTAATTCGAGTGAATTACTTGATGATCCCTTATCCTATAGGCGCCTCAATGGTCGTTTGATTTATCTCACAACGACTCGTTCAGACATCGTCTTTGCGACTCAGCAATTAAGTCAGTTTATGACAAATCCTGCAAAGTCTCATTTAGGTGCTACAAAAAGAGTTCTTAAATACTTGAAAGGTTGTCCAAACAAGGGGCTCTACTTCCAACGGAATTCTTCTATCCACCTAATTGGGTTTAGTGATGCCGATTGGGAAACTTGCGTCTCCACACGCCGATCAGTCACATGTTATTGTTTCTTCATAGGGAACTCTTTAATTTCTTGGAAAACCAAAAAACAGAATACTGTGTCTCGTTCTTCCTCCAAAGCAGAATATAGAGCCCTTGCTACTAGTACTTGTGAGTTGCAATGGTTAACTTACCTTCTCAATGATCTCAAAATCCAGTGTTCTAAGTCAGTAGCACTTTATTGTGATAATCAAAGTGCTTTACACATTTCTATAAATCCAGTCTTTCATGAAAGAACAAAACACTTGGAGATAGATTACCATTTGGTTCGAGAAAAGGCACAAGCAGGATTAATGAAGCTTCTTCTAGTTCCATCATCTCGGAAACTTGCTGATATCTTCACTAAAGCTCTTCCTCCTCAGCTATTCCATGCAAACTTGTCCAAGCTAGAGATGGTTGACACTCCTCTCCAGCTTGCGGGAGGCTAAAAAACTTGTACAATATTCTTTTTGTAACAAACCTGCAATCTTGCACCGCTGCATATTTTTTGTTCTGTTATTTTGTCCATTCTACCATTTGTTATTTTATCCGTTCTGCCATTTGCTATTTTGTCCGTTCTGCTATTAGAATTCTACAATAGAAAGGGCTATTGTATATAAATATTGGATAATGTTTTATTGTAATATCAATTTTTCATTATTGCCAAACACTTTCACCTTTTATCATCTTTCGTTATAGGTTTAATTGAATCCGTGAGTTCGCGTTTTAGGGTTTAAACTCATGTCTATTTCGTTGGGGTCGTGGTGGCTGTTGGTGGTGGCATAAGTGGAGTAGCCAGGGATGGTTGTGGTGGTTGGCCGTGAAGTCCTTCATGGACTTAGATTGGTAGTGGCAAGGAGGGTTTTGGGCCGATTGGGCCTGGTGCAGGATTGAGTTTGCAGGACTCATAATTTATAACATTAGTTAATAAAAATAAATCGTAAAAGAGAGAAAAAGGAAAACATTAAAATATAATAATTATAAAATAATAATAATTATAATTATGGGAATAAAATTATTATTATTTGGAAATAAAAGTAATTGAAAATCAAATTGGAAATCAAATTAATTGGATTGGAAAAGAAAACGGGTTGAATATGTTTTTCGTCCCTTAAGTATCACACGATTTTGGTTTTAGTTCATACTCAAAACTTTGATGGTTTTTAGTCCTCGTAGTTTTGAAAGTCTTAGTATTAGTCCTTAAAAATAGATTGCGTTAAGTTTTAGTAGATGTGGCAAACGGCGATGCCAGGTTTGATGCCAGCTGTCGTGCCACGTTGATTGTTTCATTTTTCAAGTTGAATCTAACTTCGTCTTCTACGCCACCCAGAAGCTTCCCGTTTCTGCCCCTTGCCCTCCACGCCCTCCACGCCCTCCAGCAGCACCGTGGCCAGGAAGATCCATTTTTCACTTTGCGTTGATCGCTAGAGGAACGTGTACAAAAAAGTCTGCCTATTTTTTCCCCTTTCATTTGTAAAGTTTTGGATTCTTGAGATTGTTTTGATCCTTTTTTACGATTTGCAGCAATTACAAGAACCTGGGAACATATGATGTTTTTGTTAGTTGTTCCCTTTTCTCTTGTGTATTTCATTCTTTCTCATTGTCCCTGTATAATAAAAATAAAATTTGTAGTTGTTTTTCTTCTTTTTCTTCTTCACCAAACATGTACAAACTACTGATGATTTTACAGAAGTTAATGGCCTTTTCTTTAAATTGGATTTTACTGTAAAATTAAGGCGAAATCTAAAGAAAAACTATTTTAATTTAACTCAAAAGTAGTGGGAAACATAAATGTTGTATTCAATGGTAGACCTCGTTTTTGGATCAAGAAAAATGGTATTAGTCTCTGCATATACCGTGGCAAATCTGAACACTCTAGTGCCTCCAATCACCGGAATCTCCCTGATGTTTTGGGTGATGCAGTTCCTCCCCAACACAGTGATGGTGCTCCCATTGTACTTCCCTTCGGTTAACATGAAGTTCAGAACCACCAACAAGATAAACTCCCTCTGCGACGTTCCTGCAACCAAACCCTCGATTCTTCCCACCACCTTCGAGGTTGGCTCCGGTCCTCCTTCTCCAAACTTCCTAGCTTCATCAAAATTGTTGGTTGCCTCTCTGAGCTCGTCGAAGGAGAAGACAGAGATCCCAAAGTAGACACCTCCACTTTCCATGGACGTTGTATTTCTGAAGGAAGAAGAATAAACGTTTCTTGATTTGTTTTGGAGGCTTGAACGTTTCTTTCTTCCTTTCAACAACAAAAGAATAACACCAACCAAGGCAAAAACCCCAGTCAGGACCGGTATTCCAACACATAACGCTGTAGAAAAAGGGCGTTTTCCGTTTGCACGACAGTTGGCATCAAGCCTGGCATCGTCGTTTGCCACATCTACTAAAACTTAACGCCATCCATTTTTAAGGACTAATACTAAGAGTTTCAAAACTTCGAGAACTAAAAATCATCAAAGTTTTGAGTAGGAACTAAAAACAAAATCGTGTGATACTTAAAGGACGAAAAACATATTTAATTCAAAGAAAAATAATGAAGTCTTAATGATCAATGGTTTAAAAAGGAAATAATGGAGATACATGAATGAGTTGTTGTTTTTTTCATGATAATATATTTTTGTGATTTATTATTGGAGTGGGATCCATGAGGGATTCTTATTGAATTTATATTGGACTATGGATTGGACTTTATATGTTAATGTGTGAATGATAAAAAGGAGAGTGTGGATAATATTTAGCTTGACTATTGATTGTGTTTGATTGACTTTTTTGTGATGGGATTAATCTTATAAGTAATTTTTATTATATTCAACAAGACGATATTAGGTAAATATTAGATATATTCATTATACTGAGTTTGCGAAGATATACAAATAATAGAAACAATGATTATATATATATATATATATATATATATATATATATATATATATTTTATGAGATTGAATTTTATGAAGATTATATCCTATTATAAAAAATATAAATTTTGTATTGAGAAAAAAATGTCACTTTTTATATCAGTTATTATCAAAATAAGTATAAAAAATCTAATTTCTATAATTATCGGATATAAAAAAGTCTAACTTTTTTATATTTATTAAAATCATAATATATATAAAAGGTCCGCTTCTTATCCCTCATTTACCTAAATTTTTATATTAGTGTTAGAATTTGGTATAAAAATTAAAACCTTTATATAATTCTGAAATGAATATAAAAGGTTAAATATTTGAAATGAATATAAAAGGTCCAATATTTTTTATTTTTATATTGATTCGAAAAATGGTATAATTTTTTTTTAATTCATGAAAATTATAATATATGTACTTATATTTTGGAATAATTTGGAATTTTAACATATTCTTGACTTTTAAAACATGTTCTTCACGCTGTATATCAATGGATTCATTTAGATTTCTTCCAGAGTCATGAATAGATTCTTTGTACTTTTGTGGAATTTCGAGGAAACTTAATTGCCGCATAATTAGTACGCTTTTTGTTAATCACAATTCAGATATCTTTGCTTAGGCTTCAGGTATTTGCGTTGAATACATTTAGTTCTATTGTACTTATTTATTTAGATCGTGACACGTGTATTCACGGTTGACCACCACACAAAGCATAAAGCTTCATAAAATAATTTCAAAACATAAATGAATAATATATAACCTCTTCGATCATTCAAAAAAGGTATCACGTAATAGAAATACATGGTTTGTGTCATCGCATTGTCTCCTGCGTTGCAAATTTACGACTTTTAACAGCCACGATTGGTCTCATATGACTTTTGACAGCAACAATTTCAATAATGGGAATACAATTTTCTGTGAAAAAAAAAACATTTATTCTCTATCTCTACTTAAATAACTGATATTTTCTAATTTGAAATTTAGAATTTATCTGCTTTATTACAACTTTATCTTTTTTATTCAAAAGATTAACAAAGGAAAGTTTATATCTACCCTCATAAACTTCTAAACAATTCATAAACTATATAAGGTTAATAAGTGTACCCAAAATTATACATGATACATTTTTATTTATATTACTGACATAAAACTACTGAAAAGTTTAATATTATTGTGCTTATGGGGTTATATCCGAGGGTGTTCAAAACTATTTTCCTTTGTCTTTGACTTAAGTTTGACTTATCCTTTGAGAAGCTAAGGTTTTCTAAGGGATAAAGTCCAGAAATAAATAAATAAAACTTAATGTTTTGTATAATAATAAGGAGAAAATTTGAGGGAATGATAGGAAAACAAGTAACAAAAAGAAAAGAAAACAAGTAAACACGCATACGTTACTAGAGCTGTCAAATGAGCCCTTTAATAAGATTTGGCCCTAGCCCATGTGGGTTGGGGTAAAAAAAGCCCACAGGGCCAAAAAAAACTCTTTATTAAAAAAGCCCACAGGGCTAAAAACCCCTAAAGCCCTATAGGCCAAGGCCAGCCCATGGACTTTCCTTTTTACAAAATTTAACGTCTAGAAACATAATATCATCATACAAGTAATCACAAATCATATGTATTTTTTATCCAGCTTTCATTTTATCTTTGTTAGTAATAACTTATAACCATAATTGATTCATGTATAATTATATTTTTTTACCAATAAAATTAATTTTCTACTTCATAACTGTTTCTATATTAATTAGTTTAATAATAATGCTTTTATACAATTATTTCTTAATTTCCAAATTTTGTTTTGATAATTTTTTCATCTTAATTTTGGTTTCTTAATTTTGGTTTGTAAATTTGACGGTTCAGAGATATCCACATAAAATAGGTTTAAAAGTTAAAAAATTTAATTTAATATGTAAAATTTTGATGGACTAACGAATTTATTTATAGATGGTAATCTATTTTGTCACTAGTTTAAATCAATATCATTCGA
>NW_025907755.1:0-18978 GCF_018835915.1 Vigna umbellata | reverse complement strand
TTTAAAATATTAATTTAATTTAAAAGGTTAGAAAAAAAATATGATTTTATAACCACTAGGATTACATCTAGATCTTGTATACTAACATATATGATATTTATAAGAATTTTGTCTAACAAGGATTTTCACTAAAAAGTTAGTTCTTTTATTACGTGAAATTAATTTTAAACTTTACAAAGTTTGTGGTTTAATTTTTTAATGTATATATATCTATACAAAACATTCAACAAAAGAATTTTATATGACAAACTATAAAATATAAAAATTTTACACGGATATTAAAATTTATCCAATCAATAGATTTGAATTTAAAATCTATCCATAATTAATATTTCAAATATTTATATAGATATCAGAATTCGATTATTGAAAAATCGAATTTTCAACTGTGTTACTTTTATAATTTATTTTTTGAAATTTTTTTCATTTTCTTTTAAATAAAAATAATAATAAAAATTTTCTTTTTTAACTTTCCAAAATAATAAAATTATATATTTAAAATATACTTATAATTAAAAAATTATTTTAAATAAGTTTTTTATAAAATCAATATTTATACATTTATATTTAATTAAAAAGATATTAAATATCATGTAAATTTTGAAAATTATTGAACTTGTAAAGTAAATAAAAGAAATAGCTAAAAAAACATTAAAAGTGAATTAATTTAGTTTGGGGGCTAGCCCCATCCTAACCCTACCCCAGCCCACTTTATGTGGGGCTTTAGGGGTTGAGGTTTTTAAAAAGCCTCCTATTAAGGGAGCTAGAAAATTGGGACTTGATTTTAGAAGGGGTTAGGGTCAACCCATGGGTTAGGGACTCAAATGACACCTCTATACGTTACATATACGCTCCAACATATCTTCTTCCATAGTCAACCATTTGATCTTTCTTGGAATTTCAATAAAACCAAACTGCTGCACGTGGATTTTATTGCAAATATTTAACTCTGAATTTAACTCTTACATCGAAAATTCAACAACATATAATAAAAAAACTCATACATAAACCCATTACCTTCAAATTTTAATTTAGAATTAATATTAATTTCTTTTATGTGAATTAAACTCAAATTTTATTTGATATTAGATCTGTTCAAAAATAAATTTTAAATATAATTCAATTTTACAAAATCAATTAAAATAAAATTACATCCATATATATATATATATATATTTTAAATTAATCTTATTTCTAATTACTTTTAATAAATTGACGAGTTTTTTTATCAGGTAATAAAAAATATACGCGGCCCATTGACGCATACTCTCCATAAAGGCATTTACTTTATAGCATGACTTAATCATACTTTTTTATGGATAATACAAACACTATAATGTAACGTTGATTATTACTTCATTGTCCAAGAAGAGATCTTGGAAAAGACGTACAGAAGAATGAAGATTCTATTTCCATGTCATTACAATTCTAATTTCCCTGTAATTCTTAAATTAATCGTAATTAAATACATCATTGCTCATGTAAGAAAAAAGACTTAGATTTTGCAATCGCTTCCGCTCGTGCGTTTACGATTTAGAACTGTTTTCTCTGACTACGTGTTAACCATATCATTTGAGTAATGAAAATGCAGTTTTCAATGAAATTGACCATCAAATATGTGTTACTTCTTATATTTGTATCTCAATAAAAATCTTGCTATATTTATTTTTATTTTAAATTACTAAAATACTCGTAATTTATATAAGATAATATGAGAATTTATTTTTTAGTGTTCTTTTTATTTATGAAATTAGCGCTGTCCATGGGTTTGTTCTTTGGTCATCTGTTTCTATTCCTGACCGTTGAACTCGCTTTAGTCATCAGCAAGGTGGAGTGTGCTGAATCCTAAACTATCTTCTCATTTGATTGAGTTTCATTAATTTGACATGAAGCCTTCAATCCTAAACTTTTCATTTTCTCCCAAACCTATAACCCTGTTTACATGATTTTCACCAACCGATACAAATCATGATTGAGTCAACAAAATATGATAAGGAGGGGCAAGAACCGTACAAGTTATTGAAAACAACCTAAGACATGTTAGAGCTTGGGAACATAAGCAGAACAAAACCATGAAACGAAACTGAATAATATAGTCAAGTGGAGAAAAAAAGATTCATTGTAAACCCTGTTTGCAATTCTAATTTCCCTTTAATTCTTAAATGAATAAATTTAATCGCGCGATTAAACAATCATTGCATGTAGTAATAGAAAAAAAACTTAGATTGTGCTATCGCTTCCGCTCGTGCGTTTACCATTTAGGAACGTTTTCTCTGACTACGTGCTAACCATGTGATTTGAATGATGAAAATGTAGTTCTCAATGAAATTGACCATTAAATATTTGTTACTTCTATTTGACGACGTTTGTTTATATGGTCTAACGTTGTTTAGAAAACATTTTACCCATTTCAGGATGGAAGTTGGTGGGGTATTGAATTCATGATGCAACTTTAGAAATATTTTATTTGAAGATGTTCCCTGATTTTAACCCACTCCGAGCTGATGAATTTTATCTTATGTTTATGTTAACTTGAAGGGGTAAAATGAATTGTATTGAATTCCTGGGTTAAAAGTTATACGAAACCAAAAATTAGTTTTTCTGAATTGAAAATTAGTTTACATAAGTTAAATTAAATTATTTTTTATTCTATCAAACTCAATTCAACTGCATTGAATTATATTGATACTAAGTGAATTGAACTCTTATGTACCTTAATCTGTTTCTAAATTGTTATGTATCTTAATATGTTTTTGAATTGCTTTAATTTTGAATTAAATTACACTAATTTTGAATCAAACGACAATATTTTTGAATTAAAATACTAAAAATTTACCTACTTTGTTCATAATATTAGTTTCTCATAAACATAAAAAAAGACATAAAACTAAGTAGATAGAAAAGATTTGTCTTTACTCAATACTATAGGTTCTCCCATAAATAAATCTCTTATTCTATAACAATTATTTTCCTGTAGAGCTTTGTTAATAAAAATTATGAAAATGATTTCTTATTTTACATTAAAGTTTAGAACTTCTCTTTATGACTACTTGTTGGAAATATTATAATTTGAATGCATTGATTAAAAAATGTAGGCTCAATATCAATGTTTGTCCCTATTTTTGTCAACTTTGTTTGATGTAAAACTCATTTTTTTTAATGTTCAATGTAGTCCATTATATCATTATTTGTTCAATTTGGTCATTTTAGCTCACAACGTTTAAATAATTAATGACACAATGTCAAAGTCAACAATCAGTAAATGATGTAACCTATTTTATCTGACGTGGCTGTCTCTCGTCATCTTCATCCCAGCAACTTCATCATCTTCCATCTTCAACCTTAAGCATAACCATTCACCACCCTGAAAACATCATATTTTTTTAAATCTAAATAAAATTGTATTTATGATTTTAATTTTTTAATGGAGGACATTTTATCAAAGAACCCAAATAAAAGTCAAGATTTTGTTCTTTTAGAATTTGGAAACCCAGCCTTAGGGTCACGCAAGAGATATTCTTTCTCAAGTATATCTAATTGGTACCATGACTACAAACAATTTCACACACTCACTACAAAAGTAATATAACATAGAACAAAAATAATATAATATAAAAGTTTATTTGTGACTATTTTGAAAATCTTTAAATTATTTTGACGATTTTATTAAAACTCTATTTAAATTTGAATTTTTAATTTTTCTAATGAAATTTTCAGCGATTTATAAACCATTCGAAAGTGTTGAAATATTATTTTATTTACCGCAATTCTTAATTTTGTGAAACCGTACTCATCAAAATTTTAGCTCATTTATCAATACATTATTTAATGATCTTAATTTAAAGTGTTCTACTATATTATTCAAAATTTATTTTACATAAGTCATATTTATTAATAAATTTATATTAATTGAAAAAATATTTAATATTTCATTTATATACAATAAAATTGATTATGTATTTGCAAAATATAACAAAACATAAAAAATTTAATTACTTTATTTTAATTAAGTTTTAACAAAATTTAACTTGAAACAAATAGATAATTATACACTTAACTAATACAAGATTAGTGTATATACGTGTGATATATTTTTGTAATACAGTTGAGAGATTAGATGAATCCTAAAATCGATATATTATGTATACAAATCTATCATGATTTTTTCTAGTTTAACGGTTATATATATATATATATATATATATATATATATATATTTTTGTAACATTTTGTGTACGAATTTTTCATCACATATTATCTAATCACGGCATAAAACAGTATGGATAAACATATTTTGATTTTACCTTATTTTTATATATATAGTAAGAAGACAATATTTGTTGATGTTTACTAAATCTACGTTGATAGATACTGACATCTCATACCATCTAATCACGGCATAAAACAGTATGGATAAACATATTTTGATTTTACCTTATTTTTATATATATAGTAAGAAGACAATATTTGTTGATGTTTACTAAATCTACGTTGATAGATACTGACATCTCATACCCCAATTTTCAGGAGGGTCCGAAAAAGTGGTGTTCTTTTAATTTTAATCTAAAACTAACCCTCTGTCGATGAAAATAATGGTGTAAAATTTACTTTCATTCGTTCAATTTTAGCACTTTTATGAGTATTTTATTTTATTTTTACAACTACACTAGTGTTTTAATTTTTTTTAATTATAAATCCATATTAATTAATTAAATTGTATAATTTAACGTTTTCCCTTTATCTGCACTCTATGTACAGTATTACATTTAACTTTGACCAAACTTAATAAAAATTTATTCAAGAAGGGAAATTTAAACCATTAAGACAACATTAAATAGTATAGTGTAATGAGATATTGATTAGGTCCAAATGAAGGTTCTTTAGTGAGATGTGTTTGACCAACACTGACATGGCCTGAGAAACCTAAGAAATCTTTTCAGCACTAACCTGGCCAAAAAATCTTACAAACAACCATATCACAACAATTTATACCAATTAACCTCATTTAAACTTACAAACAACCATATCACAACTTCATTTCACTCCTTAATCACCCATTCATGCTATCACAATATAGTTGTTAAATTTAAAAACATTACTTTTCATATAAAAAAGAGAAAAGTGATCATATATACGTCACTAGCAGAAGCTTATCATCCCCGCTGTGAACACCTTCTGAACATCGAAATCTTCATTGTCGTGTTAATGTGATCGCTACTGCTTTTTGTTTTTGTTCTTGTTCTTGGGGTGAAATTTGAAAAGAGAGGATTTTGATGAGATAGGTAGAAGAAAGGGTTGATTAGAGAAATGGGTTTTGGGGGACAGAGGGAATGAGAGAGATGAGAGAAGCTCTGTGGAGATCGTGTTTTGAGTGTTTTGTTTTAGATTAAAATCCACACTTTATTATTCAGTTTAAATAGCATTGTGCAATGTCTCTTTAACTGTGCAATACAGAACTTAAAAACTCATATATGGGATTACACAATTCAAAATTTGGAAATCAAATTCATCTTTCAGATTGTATAATTTAAAAAATTGTATTATATTTCAAATTAAATAATTTAAATTTTTTGATAAAAAAATATTTTTTAAATTGTGTAATTCAAAATAAAATTATATATTTTTTGGATTTGAAATGATTTTTAAATTGCACATTTTAAAAACATTTTTACTCTCAATTGCTTCTTATTCATCAAGGTATTCTTACAACATATTTTTACAGACTTTTGAATATTGCTTACATCAACCACCAAGACTACCACTATGATAGGGTCAATCAGGGAAATATATCCTGTCAATTTCCTGTAAATCTCTTGTGTGATAAATTAAACATATATCTGTTAATCACCGTATTTCCTTTCTTTCAAACAGCTGGAAGTGAATTTTATACAAGAATCTGTCTTGGCTGAACACTGCCTCAGGAGTTGTAGTCAGTCAAATACTGAAGTTGATGCGAAACTTCCTTTTCTTAAATGAGGGATGGAATAATAGAACATGGAATTGTCATCCCTGATATCTGAAAATGTTGCTTATGTTGGTTTTCTACAACGATTTCATCAACTGTGTCAGAGGCTGGGCGGAAGAATAAATTTTACAATGGGCTGGGAGTAAGACCCAACAATAGCACTAGGCTGCGATCCAAAGCCTCCTTCAGACTAAGCGCACAAAAGAACAGTAATGAGGATAATACTGGCACTTTAGTGCACAATAATGAAGTACCATTACATCATTAACACTCAATCTAAATAAGAATAAATCATTGATATCAGACAATAAAAAATCATATAATAATAACAAAAGTGTTATCCATAAGTACACTTTCGTGTACTTGTTTATTCTTCATAAAACTTGAACTAAATTCTTTTATTATTCAGAATACAACTTATCAAGATAATTCACCTCATTAATAATAATAATAATATAAAAAAATAATAATAACAACAAGAACAGCTGTCTACTGTCTACTGCAAAAATGGCTATACGGAACAACGAGCAAACTTTCTGCATTGCTTTCATACCTTTTTATAGTTAAAAGTAGCATGTCTTCTTATCTTTCTCTTCAAGGAACTTTCATGTAATCCCTTCAAGAGTCAAACAAAATCTGTTGCCAAAAGATTTTCCAAAAAGATGAACAAAAATTATGCAGCGTTCAAAACATAGAAAAGTTCAACCTTACTCATTTTCAATTTTTTTTATATATATTGTATGGTATAGGTCTAGGACCAAACTGTTAACGTTGAGTACCGTTCGGTCCACCTGTTATATCAAAGATGTGTCATAATTAGGTCAGCGTTTGAGCCAAGAAGTCCAGCGAATAATTATGATAATCAAGGAGCAAACGGTTATAATAACTAAAGATATTGATAAAACCATTTATGGTTAATTGACCGAATTTTCAGGTAAGATTGTTTTTATTTGATTATGTATTTATAAATACAACAATAGGCCCAAAAGCTAGGTATGTTTTACTCACACTTCCAAATACTCAATAGTGATAACAATTCACTGAATATTCTATTGTGAGCAGAAGTTCTTCAAACACTGCCTAACTTGAGTGTCGGAGCGTCTTTTGCAGGTACCTCCCCCTCCGATCTAGATTGAAGGCAACTGAGCGATCCAGACTGAAGGCAACCGAACGGTCCAAATTGAAGGCAATCGAGAGGTCCAAACTGAAGGAAAGCGAGCGACTTCGACAATCCAGGCATCCGGAAGCAAGGAAGACACGTCAGAAAGGTTAGTCTCTAGGTCCTCCAAATCCAAACTGAAACATTTGGCGCCCACCGTGAGGCCGAACGACATCCCATTGAAATTACAAGGAACCAAGACGAAGGCTCGGTCTCAACATCACTACAGATCAACACCAGCAACTTTCAGCAAAGCTAAAGCTACAACACATGGGTGATCAACTCTACGTGAAATATCATCAACGAGATAAGTATTTTTGAAATATGAATATTTCATATGAAAATAAGAAATCTGTCGAGATATTATTTTATAGCATTGTTTGAGTTTTATGATAAACTACAGTAAAATCTAATTATCTTATTCATAAAAGATATTATAATAACTATTTTATATAGATATTAAAGATATTAAATAGTGGCTTTGATGTCTTATTTATTATATATGATATATAATATATCATATAATATATAACTATAAATATATATAGTTATCTAATTGTTGTAACCGAAACATATTTGGTTTGATAAAAATAATTAAAGAGATTATTATATTAGAGATAATTATCAATAACAATACTGTTGATGTAAAAATAAAAAAGATATGTGGGTACCTTTTTGAATCAGATGAGATTGCGGTGCTAAGGATGGAACGAGTCCCTCACGAGCGATCTGCTTCAAACCAACAAAATTGTAATGAAGCAAGCCATAATGACACCAACCCGAGCGGTCGAGATAGAAGGGAACCTAACCCCTACAAACCGTTCGACTTACCAACCAGAGATTCCATTCGGCCTCACATGTGCTCGGTCATCCGACCTCACAAGTATTCGGTCATTCGGCCTCACAGGTGTTTAGCCGCTCAACCTTACAGGCATTCAGTCATTTGGCCTCACAGGTGCTCGGCCATTCGGCCTCACAAGTGTTCAGCCACTCAGCCTTACAGGCATTCAGCCATTCGGCTTCACAAGTATTCGCCCATTTGGCCTCACAGGTATTCGACCATTCGGCCTAACAGGTGCCCGGCCATTCGGCCCAACAGGTGCTCGGCCATTCGGCCTAACAGGTGCTCGACCATACGGCCTCACAAGTGCTCGGTCATCCGGCCTCACAGGTATTCGGCCATTCGGCCTCACAAGTGCTCGACTATTCGACCTCACAGGTATTCGGCCTTCAGGTATTTGGTCCTTCGGCCTTAACTGCTCGACCTTCCATGGCCTCACGCTGATCGCTCTTATCCATATGACCGGAGAAAGTTTATGCAGAAAAATTTTACTTACAGGGTCACAAAGCATAAAACACCTACAACTCATCCGAGACACATATTAATGTGGCTTCATGAGTTTGACTTGCAAACGTTCAACCAAAGATCGAGCGGTCTTAGTTGCTTGGCCGACCGGCCTTATAACATAACGTATTTTGACATTAATGCATTGGTTTGTTTGACTACTCTTTTTCTTACCATGTAAAATTCAATTTGTTATATTTTTTCAGTGTAGGTGATAAGATCCTACAAACCACAAAGCCAAGAGGTAAAGCCCTCTCACTAGGAAGTTCTCCAGGAACTCCTAGTGCAAAGCCGAACGGTAAAGACGAACGGTAAAGCATGTTCCCTAGGAAGAACTCCTAGGTCAAAGTCACAAAGCCAAGAGGTAAAGCTCTCTCACTAGGAAGTTCTCTAGGAACTTCTAGTGCAAAGTCGAACGGTAAAGCCCGTTCCCTAGGAAAAACTCCTAGGTCAAAGTCACAAAGCCAAAAGGTAAAACCCTCTCACTAAGAAGTTCTCCAGGAACTCCTAGTGCAAAACCGAACGATAAATCACGTTCCCTAGGAAGAACTCCTAAGTCAAAGTCAAAGCAAAGAGGTAAAACCCTCTTGCTAGGAAGCTCTCCAAGGACTCCTAGTGCAATGTCGAACAGTAAAGTTCGTTCTCTAGGAAAAACTCTTAAGTCAAAGCCAAAGCAAAGAGGTAAAGCCCTATCGCTAGGAAGTTCTCCAAGAACTCCTAGTGCAAAGCTGAACGGTAAAGCTCGTTCTCTAGGAAGAACTCCAACGTCAAAGCCGAACGGTTACAAACGTTCTTTGTGGAATCTAATCCGACCTTATAAAACGAGTTAGTCTAATTATCTATAGTCTTGTTTTTAACAATTCAAATTCGATTGCTATTTGGTATGCAGGTCAAACCACTTCGCCAACTTTGAGCAAATAGCTCAGTGAGAAATGTTCTCTATGAAATCTCACCCAAGATTCACTGACCTATGGAATGCTCTAAGTAAAATCCTAGAGTCTGCTTCCCGATGTAGGGAGAAATGAAAGCTTAAGGACCACCAAACACAACCTCCCCATCTACCTTATCATAAGTCTTATAGTTAACTGTGGTTAACTTAGACTTGAGGGCATATGTATGGTATAGGTCCAGGATCGAATGGTCAACGTTGAGTATCGTTCGGTGCACCCGCTATATCAAGGATGGGCTATAATTGGGTCAGCATTTAAGGTATTATTATTGGGCCAAGAAGTCCAGCAAACGATTATGATAACCAAAGAGCAAATGGTTATGATAACCAAAGATATCTGATTAAAGATATTGATAAAACCATTTATGGGTAATTGACCGAATCTTCAGGTAAGATTGTTTTTATTTGATTATGTACTTATAAATACAACAATAAGGCCAAAAGCAAGGTATTTTTACTCACACTTCCAAATACTCAATAGTGATAACAATTCACTGAATATTCTATTGTGAGCAGAAGTTCTTCAATCACATGCCTAACTTGAGTGTCGGAGCGCCTTTTGCAAGTACCTCCCCCTCCGGTCCAGATTGAAGGCAACTGAGCAGTCCGACTGAAGGCAACCGAACGGTCCAAATTGAAGGCAACCAAGCGCTCCAAACTGAAGGAAAGCGAGCGACTTCGACAATCCAGTCATCCGGAAGCAAGGAAGACACGTTAGAAAGGTTAGTCTCTCGGTCCTACAAAATCCATACCGAGACATATATAATAATGCCTATATAACTCACGCTCAGTCTCTAAGCAAACACAAGGATTTCTCTTTCTTATATTTCACTCAAGGAAAACGTTTCTTTGACAACCTGATTTTGCCAACTTTTTTACAACGCCACGTGGCGATTGTCTATTGGTGTTTTTCAATTTGAAATTTAGGGTTGGGGAATGTAACGTTGGGGGTATTTTTGGAAGAGGAAGGTAGAGAGAGAAAACTCAATTGTTTTTTGCGGTTTTCCTTGAACTCTTGCATTGGCGCTTTTCCTTGAACTCTTTCTCATGTTCCTCTCTCATCTTTCCTTTTCTTGTTCAGCTCTTTGGCATCCACCATTGTTGCTCATCGAAGGTTGAGGCTTTTGTAAGGTTGGGGCTTTTCGAAGGTTGAGGCTTTTCGAAGGTTTGGGCTTTTCGAAGGTTGGGGTTGTTCATCTTCCTACACTATCTTTCCCGCACTTCATGAACGAGTAAAGGTTTCGAAGGTTGTGGCTTTTGACATTGACCGAGTAATGAAATATGTATGCGATTGACTCGACAACGACAACATTAGAATAATGGAAGCACTACAGGAATTTGGATTGTTATAGGATTTGTTTCCTTTGTAGAGTTTTTCTTTGTATGTAGACAAAAATGAATTGTTGTCTTTGTAAGAAACAATGATATTTATGTACAAATTCTTATTGCAATATAATGTTAGCTTTCATGATTAATTAATCTCCAATGTGATTTCATTTACATTGTGTGTTTTGATGACTAAGTTACACGCAACGTCACTTTTTTAGTGGATGATTGTGTTAAGTGGATGATTGTGTTAAGTGGATGATTGTGTTTTGATGACTAAGTTACGTACACATTCTCACCAACATTGTTTCTTTCCTCCACCATGGACTGCCCAAACATGACTTTCCAGCCTTTACTCAAACTTAAACACTAAAAATATGTGTCAACCATTGGATAAATGTCAAAAAATTAAAAATATTGACTATGGTTAGTCAAGTTACCCCAGCTTGCTCCTACAATAAAACTTTATGTACAAAACCTAATTTTTATTCGCGTAATCGTTTACGATGTAGTTGTAATCGATTACGAGTGTGTTTTGCTTGAATAAGTTTCAAGACTTCACCTAAGTTGGTAATCTCAGAAACATTGCTTTTTTCCTCCATCATGCCCAAACATGACTTCTAAGCCTCTACTCACACTTAAACACTAAAAACAAGTGTCAACCATTGGATAAATGTCAAAATTAAAAATATTGACTATGGTGAGTTAGGTTACCAGGCTCCTGCGATACAAGTTTCTGTACAAAACCAAATTCTTTTTCTTGTAATCGATTACAATGGCAAAAGAGGCCTACACTTGATTACCAAGGCATAATTTGAAAGGTCTTTGAGTCTAGGTTCCAACAAAATAAAAATCAACTCATTTGGAGTTTGGTGAAGAAAGTTATGAGCTAAACAAACAACAAAGGTAAGAGGTGGTAGGAATGTATAAAACGTTAACTTTAAGGAATTAACTGCACCTACTCAGATGTCCAAACATCATAAGTAGTCATGGGAAAAAATTTTGAGTCTATTTTCTAATAAAAAAAGAATCACATCAGTTGGAGGTCGGTGGAAAAAGTTATAATTAAAATAGTCATCAAAGGTCAAAGTTGATAGCATGTTATCTCATTCAAATTGCGTTTGGGGAGTGACGTTATCACAATTGGGTTCAGGACTTAGCTAACATGATCATCACACCGTCTTTCCTCGACCATGGGTTGCCCAAACCTCAGTTTTCAGGCTCTACTGACAACACTAAAGTCTCATCCATTCAAGAAATATGAAAAAATTACTTAAAAATCTTTGTCTACTTATGTGCCCACCTACAACAAGTTTTTGTATAAAACCAGATTTTTTTTGGTGTAATCGTTTACAGGGTCCTTGTAATCTATTATAATGGACAAAAAAACCTACACTTGATTATCAAGGCATAATTTAAAAGCTCTTTGAATCTAGTTTCTAACACAATAAGAATCAACCCATTTGGAATTGGATGAAGAAAGTTATGAACAAAACAACAAACAAATGTATAAATATATGAAACATTAACTTTAATTACATGAGTGGGTGGGATGCATGCGGTGGAATGCGTGGGTTGAGATAGGTGGAGGGGGAGGATGCGAAACTTCCTGTTAGCTTCGGCGCTTTAGGGAAGAGTATTACTATAAATACCGAGAACCCCTCTCACTTACACAATCAGGAGGGATTTCTCCTTGGCATCTTTCATCAATGTCTGAACACAAAAGCAAAACATACTGAAAACCCCTTTCACTTACACAAGCAGGAGGGGTTTCTCCTTGGCACCTTCCATAAGTGCCTAAACACAAACCAAAACTTGTCTTTCTGTCTGACTTCTACTCATCTGTTTACTATGAAAAGCAAAAAAGCTTACCTTGTCCTTATGGGATTACTGCTAACTTGTATTGGAATCAAGTATGGAGTCTCCAAAACTGACCCCTTTGAACAATCAACACTATTGCTTTTCCTTATTTCTATGTTTTCTCATGTTCTTGCATCCACAGCTGACATGACTGAACCAATTACCATCATAACATTTCATGTCTCAGGGATAACTGCGTGTGACACCCTCCTATGGATTCTCAGTGCACAGCTTTTATGGTACTCTATCATCAACTTCCTCCTTTTACTGCTAGCCATTTTCATCTTCTTCGACTCCCTCACTCAGCTGCTCCTTTGCTTCATTGTCTACATCACGCACCACTTCCATGCTACACCTCCAAATGCTTTGCAGATGCCAAATGTATAACTGCAACCACNGAAAGTTATGAGCTAAACAAACAACAAAGGTAAGAGGTGGTAGGAATGTATAAAACGTTAACTTTAAGGAATTAACTGCACCTACTCAGATGTCCAAACATCATAAGTAGTCATGGGAAAAAATTTTGAGTCTATTTTCTAATAAAAAAAGAATCACATCAGTTGGAGGTCGGTGGAAAAAGTTATAATTAAAATAGTCATCAAAGGTCAAAGTTGATAGCATGTTATCTCATTCAAATTGCGTTTGGGGAGTGACGTTATCACAATTGGGTTCAGGACTTAGCTAACATGATCATCACACCGTCTTTCCTCGACCATGGGTTGCCCAAACCTCAGTTTTCAGGCTCTACTGACAACACTAAAGTCTCATCCATTCAAGAAATATGAAAAAATTACTTAAAAATCTTTGTCTACTTATGTGCCCACCTACAACAAGTTTTTGTATAAAACCAGATTTTTTTTGGTGTAATCGTTTACAGGGTCCTTGTAATCTATTATAATGGACAAAAAAACCTACACTTGATTATCAAGGCATAATTTAAAAGCTCTTTGAATCTAGTTTCTAACACAATAAGAATCAACCCATTTGGAATTGGATGAAGAAAGTTATGAACAAAACAACAAACAAATGTATAAATATATGAAACATTAACTTTAATTACATGAGTGGGTGGGATGCATGCGGTGGAATGCGTGGGTTGAGATAGGTGGAGGGGGAGGATGCGAAACTTCCTGTTAGCTTCGGCGCTTTAGGGAAGAGTATTACTATAAATACCGAGAACCCCTCTCACTTACACAATCAGGAGGGATTTCTCCTTGGCATCTTTCATCAATGTCTGAACACAAAAGCAAAACATACTGAAAACCCCTTTCACTTACACAAGCAGGAGGGGTTTCTCCTTGGCACCTTCCATAAGTGCCTAAACACAAACCAAAACTTGTCTTTCTGTCTGACTTCTACTCATCTGTTTACTATGAAAAGCAAAAAAGCTTACCTTGTCCTTATGGGATTACTGCTAACTTGTATTGGAATCAAGTATGGAGTCTCCAAAACTGACCCCTTTGAACAATCAACACTATTGCTTTTCCTTATTTCTATGTTTTCTCATGTTCTTGCATCCACAGCTGACATGACTGAACCAATTACCATCATAACATTTCATGTCTCAGGGATAACTGCGTGTGACACCCTCCTATGGATTCTCAGTGCACAGCTTTTATGGTACTCTATCATCAACTTCCTCCTTTTACTGCTAGCCATTTTCATCTTCTTCGACTCCCTCACTCAGCTGCTCCTTTGCTTCATTGTCTACATCACGCACCACTTCCATGCTACACCTCCAAATGCTTTGCAGATGCCAAATGTATAACTGCAACCACATGTTGAAGAAACGTATATATGGGCTTTGAGTTGTGTTTCTGGCTCTATGCTTATACTCTTATTTTTCTCTACAT
Source organism: Vigna umbellata (assembly GCF_018835915.1). The sequence continues at coordinate 4,521 of NW_025907755.1, read as the reverse complement.
ACACCTTTTGTTACTGTACTGCTTTCTTTACTGTCTGTATTTTTGGAGTACGATTTACGTTCTAATAATTTAATAGGTTGACGTCTCAGTGCTGTGTAAGATTTTCAAATGGACTATAGTCATGTTCTTCTTATCCATGTCTCCGACACTTAAACGTCACTATCTTCTCTAAATGACAACAGTCTTTTATATTTTTAGTTGGCAGCTATTTCTGATTTTAAACATCAAATTATCATAATTTTAGTATATATAATAATAACTTTGAGAATCAAATTAAATGTACTATAAGATGCTTTTTTTTCCTCCAACACGAAACGTAAACCGAGATCTTGTAGTAATATTAAATTATATTTATAATAATAAAAATACTCAGTTTAATTTATATAAAAAAGTATAAATAACAGCAAACATAAATGTTATTTTCAATTTTAAAAAATAAATAAATAAAAACCAAAATATTTAAAAGATATGAAACGTAAAAATAAAACAAAAAAAAAGAGATTATATATTATCTAAATATCACACAACATGTCATCCAGTTTTTAAATTATATATATGTTAAATTTTTAAACGACCGCCATAACACATTTATTTATAAATATTAGTTAAAATAAATTTTATCTAGAATATAAATAATTACCTAACTAGACAGTGGTAGATCTTAAAAGAAAAATTGGTGTCAAAACCCACGGAGTGGTGGTCCATCAATATTGAAAGAGTATTTTATCCTACATCTCCAACATCTCATTTTTCACTTCCAAAAATTTCATTTTCAATATTCTAACATCTCAATTTGTACTTCCAACTTTTCTAAAAATTTTATTTTGGTTTAATCATTTGAATATCCAGGATTTTCTCAAATAGGTTCTTGTATTAACATCTAGATTTTCTCAATAAGTTCTCGTATTATAAATGCTCTCGATTAGGTCCTCTTATTGGAAAAATTGAATCAATTTAGACCTCACCGTTAGTTCCGTACTAACACCGTTAAAGGAAGAAACACATTTCTTTCGTGGTTTTTTGCCTTTTTTCACTTCTTTTTTCTTCTTTTCTTTCCCCCCCCCCTTCCCCCCCTGTCATGGTGTCACACCTTTTGTGCCCCGTGGCCATCACAGGTGTGACCCTGGCCTTGAACAGTGCCACCGCATTGTCAGGTGTCATTATATATTTCACAATTTGGTTTCCTGTGTTTTTACTATGTCTCAATTTGATCCCTGTATTTTTATTTTGTCTCAATTTAAGTTTTTAGTTTTAAAACTTAAACATTTTATCCCTCTCAAATTCAACAAAAATTTAAAAATTGTATATAATTTTAACAAATATTTTTATTAAACATTGATATTTTTGTTATTAATATTTTTACAAGATTTAAGTTTAATTATATTTATATTTACTTAATCATAATAAATGTTAATTATATTATTTAAATATACCTACACGGTTTAAAAATAATGAAATATACTTTTATTTTTTTTCTTCTCTACCATTAAAACACTTTAATAAATATCTTTGTTATTTATTTCTCTTTCTTATTAAACAACTCTACAACACCTTAATAATAATTCAATTTAATTTAAAATTTAATATTATTTAATATATCTTTTATATTTTAATAATTAATTAAAATAGATTTATATATAATAAAGTTATATTAACAACATAATTAAAATCAAATAATATACCAATAACACCATCAAAACTGACATCCTACTCCCTGTCACAATACGAATATAACCTTTGACTTGAACCATATTAAAATATTACACTAAATAACAACATTCTTCAACTACAATTTACTCGAAACCCCACTTTTCAATATGCTCCTAATTTTGTTTTTTTCTTAAACATTTAATACAATATTTCTTTAATTAAAAACTATAATATACTTTTCTTCTCCTTTTCTCTTTTCCTCCTCTTCCCCTCTTCTTTCTCTTTTTCTCCTCCCTTTCTTCCCCTCCTCCCCCTCCGCCTACTCCCTCCTCCTCCTCGTCCCTCGCCCCTCCCCCTCACCCTCCTCTTTCCCCTCCCCTTTCACTCTCTTCCCTCTCTGTTTTCCCTTCTCTTCCCTTCTTCCCCTTCCCTTCCCTCTTCTTCCCCTTCCCTACCCCCTCACCTTCTTCTCCCGCTTTTCTCCCTCGGTTCTCTCTCCTTTTTCTCCTCTCCTCTCCGCTTTTCTAATCAAAGATTAACAACTTTCCCTTTTTTTTTCTTTACCCTTTTCCCTCATTCTTTCCCCTTTTATGTAGCATACTAATTATTATCATTCATTATCTAGGCTATGTAATCTATCCTTATTATGATCTTAATGAACTTTAATACTACCTTTTGTGTTCCTATTAATTATTTTTATTTTAGTTATTTTATTTTACTTTTTTAATAAAATTATTATAAAATATAAATCATATTTTAATAATTATTAAATTATAAAAATATAAAAAATAATAGGTTTAAACCTTCGTTTGATCTTCATATTTGTTAGTCAATCTCAAGTGGATCCTCGTATTTTTTTTCGGGTCTCAATTAGGTCTATAAACTTGTAAAATTGAGTCGATTAAGCCATCTTCGTTAAGTTTTCATTGACATCGTCTAACTATGCTGAGTTGTATTTTTTTTATGTGGCGTGGCATTGTATATTAATTGAATGGTGATCAGTTGTATAATCAACAATTCCACGTGGCGGCCTCTTCTCCTACTTCTTCTACGGCCACCGAAACCCTCCGAGAATCGCCCCACCGGCCGTCGTGGCCTCTTCTCCACCCACCGACCTCGACTGCAAACAAGATTTTAAAACACAGTGACACACACTCATACAGGTAAAAAGGAAAAACAAGAACTTTCTTCCATTGTTGCTGTTACCAATGAGGAGCATTGGTATCTTGAAGCTACAGTGAAATTTTGATGATGATAAAAGCTGAAGATTGAAGCCTCTAATGCCATCTTTGTTAAATGCTTTGTAGAAAAAATGTATAGGATAATGGTAATGATGTAAAAACCTCTTAGAAGTTTTCATATTTAGTGAGTCATTTTGCCCAAATAATCGATTATCAAGAGGAATAATCGATTATCACAAGCCATTTTAGAAGAGAGTTGCTTTGGCGCAAATAATCGATTATTACACAGATAATCGATTATCACTGTTTTCATTAATTCGCCAAGTCTCTGGAATAATCGATTATTGCTCAGGATATCGTTATCACTCATTTTGAAAACCCCATAACGACCAATAAGCGTTATCACTTATGATAATCGATTATCATTGCAGTTGGGAGATTTTTTTCATTTTTTGGACGCCTGCACAACCGAAACTAGCCTTATAAATAGAGGTCCTTCACAGCCTTCGGCATAACTTTTTCACATTGAGAGTATTAGAGCTTTGTGCCTAAGGGAATCTCTCTGTGAGTGAAAAGGATCTATGCCATTTTGAGAATAGTTTTGTCGGAGGAAGTTCTCAAAGTGAAGAGGTGCTCTTGCCTGGTCTTGTGAAAAATCGGAGAGCCTCGCTTTTTGTGTGTCAAAGGTAGGACAGTTCTCTTTCAAGTTGGCTGAGCAGTTTCTTCCGTTCGTGTTTGTCGAAGGAAGGTGTTTTCTATTCTTTGCTTATTTTGATTATCTGATTGTATCTGCAAACTATATTTTTAGTGAAAAAGGTTAATCACTATTTATAGTGATTAACGACTGGACGTAGAATCTTTTGATTCGACTAGGCTAAAAATCCATTGTGTCAACTTTTCTATTCCTTACACTCATTAAATTGTTTTATGATGCCTCAAGTGTTTGTTAAATTTTCTCTAAGAAAATTGATTTTGTAAAACGGACCATCATAACTTGATTTGTGACCGTAACACGCTTTCCGAGTATTTTATTCCGCTGCGTGACTCTATAACGGTACCGATTGTTCCGACAATTGGTATCAGAGCTTGCTTTGATAGTTTTTCAAATTTTTCGAAAATGGACGGTCATAACCAAGTTATGCTGAGGTGCTTTCTATTGATAGAACTCCTTTGTTTACGGGGAAATTATGCGTTTTGGAAATAATAATGCCAAATATTTTTGAGTCTATTACAGGGTAGTTGGGAAGTTGTTATAAATGGACCCCAATTGTTTCCCACTATTTTAGTAAATGATATGCAGGTAAAAACCATTTTTACAGTGGACTATGGATGAAATAAAATGGGCACAATATGATGTTAGTGCTAGGAAACATAATTTTATCTGCACTAACCCTTGATGATTTTTTCAAAGTTTCTGTTTACGAAAGTGCTCAGGAAATGTGGGAATTTTTAAGAGTTGCTCATGATAAAGTCACAGATGTTGTTAAGTTGACATTGTCTGATTCAAGCTCCTCAAGCTCAAACAATTCAATAACAAGAAAATCTATGCTTATGGCCAGCAATGAATCATCTAAAAGCCACTCTTGAAGAAAAAGAAGGACAATCAAGCTCCTAATCAAGCTTTAAATGTTATGGATGTGTGAACGAGGCCATATAAAGCCGTTGGTCCCCATTATCAAGAAATTTAAAA
>NW_025907754.1:0-39379 GCF_018835915.1 Vigna umbellata | reverse complement strand
ATTACAGAAAATTAGGCCCAAGCCCAAAATAGTGCCGCTCAGCGGTAAACTACCGCTCAGCGGTAAGTGCGTGAGTTGATTTTTCCCCCTCAGCGGCCTTTTCACCCCTCAGCGGAGCCAACGTGGGTTTCTGAGTGTCGCTCAGCGGTAAACTGCCGTTGAGCGGTAACTGCGACTTCTCCTTTTGCACTTTTTTATGTCTTTTCTGATTCCCTCTCTATCCTTCTTCACTTCTTTCACCAAATTCACCTTAAAACCTGCATAAAACACTGAAATCAAGCATAAACCTGTCCAGCTCTCTTATTTCACAAAACATGAACAAAAGTATGATTCCAAGCTAGTTTCTGAGTGTTAAAGGTTGCTTTTAGTATCAAATTTAAGCATGAAAATAACAATTTTTCAACTGTTATCAGTGACCACTATCTTCACTGTTGTTTTTTGCCTTGTATCGTGATAACCCACATTTTGGACACTTTGTCAAAACATCATACTCATTCCTATACAATATGCAATCATTTGGACATGCATGTATCCGTTTATACTCCATACCTATCGGACAAAGAATTTTTTTTTGCATCATAATTACGAGTGGGTAACGTATTTCCATCTGGCAGCATTTAATTCAACAACGACAACAATTTTGTAAAACTCTTATCAGTATATCCATTGCTCGCCTTTAAATTTATGAGCCTTAACACCGCTGACAACTGTGTGAACTTAGTTGAATCGACATACAAAGGAGTCTCCGTATCCATGGACATCGTTTCATACACATGTGCTTGGGCAAAAGCTTCTACGCCAACATCGCGGATCATGTCGTCTAAGTTGTCTTCTTCCGGTTGATATTCCATATCCATGGTAGAATTATATACATTTTCAGTTGGACAAACAGTTGGAAAGTCTGTTGCCTCGCCGTGCCATATCCATGTTGTATAACTTCGTATAAACCATCACAGATAAGATGTTCCCTAATATCATTTGCGTTCAACTTCCTCCCATTCAAACAGTTCACACAGGGACATCTAAACTTGACTTTATCATCACCACTTTTACTTGCATTACGTTGCGCAAACTCTATAAATTCTTCTGCCCTCTCTCGTACTCAGTGCTGATGTGTGGTAAATTAATCCACCCTCGATCCGTATGCATGTTTACTGAAATTGTTTACACAATTTCAATAATCTTGAATGATCACTTTAATAGTGTTTGTATTCAAGGTGTGACCCTATCCCATTCAAGAAGATTCACTTTTTTTAGTTTATTAAACATATCAATCTTAAACAACATATCTAAAATTTCACAAAATTTTGTCAGCATTTTGCATTGGTCTTCAGGTTACACGAAATGAAAGTGATTATAAATCACAATCAAATATGCACCCGAAGATCAATACAAAACACAACTATAAAATTTCATGAAATTTAAGACATGTATATTAAAATTTATATGTATTAATAAACTATGAAAAAATTATTACTCTTCTTAAACTGTCCAACCGGACAATTCAAAATTCAATACTTGTAAATTATTATTATCATCTCCTCTCTTTTCATTTGTAAAAAGTACATTTGTTCAAAAAAATCTGGAGATAGTAAATAATTTTTGTATTGAATCTCAAACGGGAAATTAAGACAACAATAATATATATTCAAGCAAACAAATAATTACATATGCAACATGCAATATATTCAAACAAATAATATATTGAAGCAAACAAGTTCATATTAAAAGGAAAATTTTAAGAATAGGAACCTGGGAGCGTGAAAGCTAGTCAACTATCAAGAATGTCCGTGTATAAAACCTCAGCACAACAATACAATATCTAGACAAAAACAAACAACACAATAGTTAATTTCATGATTTCTAACCTTAAAATTTATTTCATCACCAAATCAACCAATTTAATCCAAACAATTCAAAATTATATTCCTTAATTTCTATACTCTAATTCAACATTACATATCAATTTTCATCATCATCCAATTCAATCCTAACAATTCAAAATTATTTAAACCTAATTCAAAATTATATAAACCTAAAAATTAAATAAACCAATTAATACAAATTATATAACACAAATTATAATTAAAAAAACTTACCAGGAAGAAGAAGACGCCACGACAAAAATGAATGCCATGGAGGAAGGAGGCAGAGTAGTGGGACAGTTCAACGGGGCGCCGTGTAGCGGAGGCGGAGCAGCAAGGACGGTGCAGCCAGGGGGCGGGTCACAAAGGGTGGTGCAACGGGCATCATGGGATGGTGTAGTGACGAAATGGAGGTCGAGGCTTCCCACCAGGTACGAGAATGGCGGCACCGATGCGAGGGAGGCACCAACTAAACGTGAGCAATGGAAGAACGAAGATCGCAAACAAAGCGCGAGCAATGGAGGCACCAACTAAACCAGAAGTGAGGGAGCGAGAGCGATAACAATGGTGAAAAAGTCTTTTGCGCGAGAGAGGAAGAACATTTGTTTCTCGAGGAAGAAGGAAATGAAACACTGTAGGTTAAGTTTCTTTTACGCAGCGGGGTTAAGAGGTAAGCAATACTACCTTGGTTCTACGCTCAACCAAAGCAATACACATATATGCCTCGGTTCTACTCTCCACCGAGGCATATAGTCCTCTGAAAAAAATTAAAAAAAATGAAATGGTTATACGCCTTGATTTCCGCCTAAACCGAGGCATAAACATGGTTTCGCACCGGTTCTGAATGAAACGAAGCCATAGGCTATGCGCAGACTTCAAATTTCAAACCTGTCAGGTGGACATGTGGGCTTTTAGGCATCGGTTGTAGTACCAACCGAGGTATAAATATTGTTTCGCACCGGTTCTGAATGAACCGAAGCCATAAGCTTTGCACAAACTTCAAATTTCAGACCTATCAGGTGGACAGGTGGGCTTTTAGGCATTAGTTGTAGTATCAACCGAGGTAATATGCCTTATATGCTTCGGTTCCCCTTGAACCGAGGCGTATGAGTTCGCTTAAACTACAAAAATGTCACCGCGTTTGGATAGGCTTCAGTTTCACCTAAACCGAAACCTATGCGCGAGTTAAAAAACAATTTTTTTACTAGCGCTGATAGGTTATTAGACATTGCAAACCAAATTAGATTACTTGGTTCTTACTCAAATCATTCTTGTAGAGCTTCTCAATGCTTACAAGCATAGAGTAAAGAAGAGTCATAAGGCAAGAAGGTGCCACTGAAGGAACCTTACAAGCCAAACATCATGAGAATGCACGTAACAAGAAGAAGAAGTTTTTAAAGAAGAATCAAAATCTTACTGTAGAATCTTCAGGCAACAACAAAACAGGAGTCAACAAGGGAACCTACCCTCCATGTCAACATTGCAATAAGAAGGGTCACCCTCCTTTCAAATGCTGGAGAGGACCTAATGCTAAGTTTACCAAATGTAACCAAATGGGGCATGAAGTTGTAATTTGTAAGAGCAAGAATCAACAACAAGGTCAAAAGGCTAAGATTGATGATCAAGAAAAGGAGGATAAACTATTTGTGGCCACATGCTTCGCAAGAAGTGAATCAAATGAAACTTGGTTGATTAACAGTGGATGAACAAATCATATGACTCATGATAAGGATTTTTTTAGACATATAAAGTCAACTAACATCACCAAAGTCAGAGTTGGCAATGAGGAATATATCTCTGTCAAAGGAAAATGAACTATTGTGATCACAAGATGTACAAGTACAAAACTTATATAGGATGTTCTCTTTGCTCTTGACATTGACCAAAATCTGTTGAGTATGGGCTAAATTATTCAAAAAGCCCTTAAAGTTATTTTTAAAGATGAATATTGCTTGATTAAAGATGTAACTAATCAAGATATCTTTAATGTAAAAATGAAAGGAAAGAGTTTCTCACTCAATCCTTTAGAGGAGAAGCAATCTGTTTTTTCTCTCAAAGAATATGGTACTTAGCTTTGGCATAAGAGAGTAGGACACTATCATCATCAAGGGCTGTTGTAACTAAAAGAACAAGGGTTGGCACTTGATGTTCCCAAGCTTAGTGATACAATCTCAAGTTGTAAAGCGTGTCAATTTGGAAAGCAAAAAAAGAAATTCATTCTTAAAGTCAACATGGAAAGCCACCAACAAATTGCAGCTCATCCACACAGATATTTCAAGCCCTCACAAAACACCTTTCTTAAATGGTAGTCTCTATTTTATTACCTTTATTGATGACTTCACCAAAATGTGTTATTTTTCTTGTCTCCAAAGTCATGGCTAGAGCATCTCATGTGGTCTCCTCTAACCATCAAATACCACCAGACCTTCACTTCAAACACAAAATCAAGACTTTTCCTCACCTATTTCTCCATTGCTTCCGCCCCATCTTTGATCACCATAGCTTCTCTTCATTTTTGGAGCTACCTAGCTTGAGAAGGGAGCTATCACATGCCCGGCCTTTGGGATTAGAGGAGCTTTGGAATTGTATTGAGAATTGGTAGGGATGACAATTTAGGGTGGGCCATATGGGTCAACCTGTAAGCCTACAAGAAGAAAGTGTGAGATGGATTGAGTATTTTGACCTATTTAGGCCCATCCCACATAATCTACAACTCGTGTGGGCCAATGGCGGAGCGGGGTCGGACCGACATGCATAACCAACATTGTATGTATTTATTTGAAAATGTATCCATAACTTATGATGTGTCCATAATTAAGTTTGATTTTGGAAGGGTCTTTCTTTCGTTCTCAATTCTATTTGAAAATTTTAGTTATTTGAAAATTAATTTTTGTTGTTTTAGTTATATACATCTGCTATGAAATTCCTAAGAAACTTGTACTTAAAAATTATAAATTATAAAGTTATGAACATTACTTATTTTAAAAAAAGTAGGCTTATATAATTTGTTACTTTTACTAATTTAATTAAAATAAAAATAATGTTATTCAAATTTTGCACCGTGGTGTTTTAGATGATTTAATTGAGGAAAAAAAATTACAAAACAATAATTCTTTATATGGGCTGCCTTGTATGTCCACAAGTCAAATGTTATATAAGGCGAGATAGAAAAATTAGGCAACATTTTTTACATAGATAGGAAGTAGTTTGAAATAATGTTATTTAAATCTTGCACCCTAGTGTTTTAGATGATTTAATTAAGGGAAAAAAATTACAAAACAATAATTCTTTATGTGGGCTGCCTTGTAGGTCTACAAGTCAAATGTTATATAAGACGAAGTAATATACTTTGCGGACCAAATGCAAAGTCGGCCTAAATGGGTAGATCGACCTACATTGTCATCTCTAAGATTTTCTTAAGAATAAGTGTGAGAGTGTTATCTTAAAGCTCTTATTTGATGTGTATTGAAGTTTTGATGCATTATATGTTGATTGGAAATAGTTTGAAAAGATAAAGAAAAAGGAAAAAAAATAATAGAAAATGAAAAAAAAGAAAAAGAAAATATGTATGCTTTAAGATGAAAAAGTAAAGAAAAATGGATTAAAGAGAAATAAAAAATGATTAGTAGGTCTTTTTCCTTTTAGGATGATTGAGAAGTTTTTTTTTTCTCGTTTTTATTTCTTGTCTTTTTTCAGTATTTTTATTTTCTTTCTTCAATTATTGTTTTTATTGTCTTTTTCTTAGAAGTGCAAAAACTTAACTGTGAAAAAATTTGATAGCAATTTTTGTACACACATTTATTTATTATATATTAGTTTCACTTTTTATTTGTCTTAATTTAGGTTTTTAGTTCATTTTTGGTTTTTAGTTATTGTTTTTTTCATTACTAATAATTGCTTTAATCTAGCATTTTTAGCTTATCAAACATTTATTCACTATTTTGGCCATAACTTTTTTTACATACGTAACTTTTTTTTTTGCTAATTTTAGTTGCATTGGATTCTACCAAGGCTTCAAAATGAACATATGGATAATTGGATTTAAATGTCTATACTATTTTGGGTGTTGCTTCCTCCACCACCCCAAGTGCTTCTGCACCTTTCCACTATTTTCTTTTATTCCAAAAATACTCTATATCTCCCCACTATTTTCTTTTATTCCAAAAATACCATACACCTCCTCAGTATCCTCAACAATCTTTCTCTTGGAGCATTCATATGGCTTAGATTTAAACTTGTGATATATTGCAAAATATAAAATTCATTGGAAAGTTCAATATTAGTGCTTCTACCACTTCTATTTTATAAACCTAAAAGTTAAATGCAAATACAAAATAATAAACATAATAATATTAATAGTAAATAATATAATATTATTATTATTATATACTAACTTTAACTTTATAATGATGAAAGAACTAAATAAATTACAAATCTTTAACAAAAAAAACTTTTCTTTTATATTTTAAGTATTTAAGAATATTTTTATATTATTTATCTAATAAATTAAATATTTTATTCAAGTTATTTGAGTCAAACATGTCGGTAAGTTAAAACATAATATAATGTTAAAAATTATAGATATTAAATGTGAAAAAAACATACATATATAAACATTTTTCTAGAAATTTAGAACAAAATTTTACCATTTATTAAGTAATTTGAAGAAAAAAAATATTGAACAATGAAAATAAGATTGAATCAAACTTGAGCCATGTGAATGCTCCATTAATGTGGAGAGAGAAAGAGAAATATTGTTGAATATAGTGGGGAGGTGTAGGGTATTTTTGGAATAAAAGAAAATAGTAAAAAAATGTAGAGTATTTTGGGAATAAAAGAAAATAGTGAGGAGGTGCAAGAACACTTGGGGTAGTAGAGGGAGCAACTCCCTACTATTTTTTACAATTTTTTAAAATTGAGTCAAATTTGTGGTAAATGGATCTTGTAGAATTTACATTCTAGACCTTATTAAGTCTATTATTCTTCAAAATTTATACTATTAGGGTTTAAGTTTAGCCCCTATTTCTAGGGTTTGTTCTAATGAAGACAAGGAGAAAAAGAAATCAATTGAACAAATATTAGGATTTTAGTTTTCTTTTTTTTTTTTCAATATTGAGTTTTCACATGGATCGTTGTTTGCTTTGAGTTTGTTCTTTTCTTTTCTAATTCTAGTTTTTCTCTTTGTAATATCAATATGTTCTTCTGATTTTAAAATTCAAATTAGAAATAGATTGAATTTGATATAATAACTAAATATGAATTATATTGAATTCGTGCAATTGATTTAGTCAATTGATTAAATTAATTAATTGTTCAAATTAGGATTAAATATTTAGAAAACAATAATTTTTGGATTTTCGAATGATCTGTTTTATATTTTAATTTTTATTTCAATCTCTTATTTTTTTTTCAATTTATGTTTTGTATTTTTTAAATCCTTAACCCCCAATTTTAATATGTAGATAAAAGCATTAAATTAAAAATAAATACAATTTAATTTAAAAATAGATTTTGTTCTATATTGCAAAAATTAGTATTTTTTTTTTCACCTAAGTGAAATATCAAATTTTCATAATTGCCGAAAACCCATATTGTTGTGTCAAATTTTTAGTTTTCTTATGTTTATTTATTTATTTATTTTTTTGATATTCTTGATTATTTTCTTATTACCAATCCACGGCTTATCTTACAAAAGTAACAGCCTAACCTAAAACGAAGCCCACATGTAGTTTACGACCACTGGCCTTCAGACGAAAGACTAGAAGATCAATTCATATTAGTTGGTATTTTTTTTTCAACAGAAAGTGCAAAACTATGAAGGTAAGTTGAAAAATAAAAAAGTTATGCGCAACTACAAGGAAAAAAAAATTAAAACTAAAATATAGTAGAAGCAACAGAAGCAAAGATAAGAACTAACATCATTCTGCATGTAATAGACTAAAATATTAATGATTAAGGTTCCTGTACAAATACTGTACATCAAATATCATGCGTGACCCTTGAAAGTGTCCTCCTCAGTTTCTGTACAGCTGATACCAGTCAATGAACTAAACTATCAGCATGCTATGTACACACCCCCAACAATTGTAGTCAGTGAAAACAGCACCTTCATCTACCACTGCCAGCACCCTTATCTACACTACCACCCTAATAATTACATTTCCATAGCTCAAATACGGACCATTCAAGATAGTGAAATTACGAAAGGTGGAAAGATCCTTGACCCTCTGTTATGGCATACAACAACTTTTCTTTCATTCTCTCCTGAAATACAGTGCCAACCAATATTTAGGTTAAAAGGTAAGAAAAACAGTTTCTAAAACTCCTTATGTGTTTCACAAATAAAGTTTGAAATAAAATTAAAATGGTAAGTTACTTTTGATGAGTACGGAGGTAGCTTGAGATAATTAGCACAAGTCATCACGCTTGGTAGATCTGTGTCTGCCCGGTTGTTACAATGCTGTTGAATCATGGATGTAAGTAGACTAACACAAAATATGTAAGTGTTAAGCATTAAAAACTGCACAGAGAATGTAGTGTAAACCTTTCGGACAATAGTTAACTTTGGATTCAGAGATGCCAACCCTCCTGGAGGAAGTCGAGGTGCACCAGTCACAAACTGCAGAAATGCTCGCCGCTGTTCATGATCAAACTCCCGGACAATCTCCAACAACTGAATCCAAAGAAGTAGATGATTCATAAAATCACGAGATTCAGGTTAAAAAAAAAAAAAAAAAAACCTTTACTGAGTGTGATTAAAAGTATCAAGTATACATGAATGCTTACATTAACAATGGGAGGACTGCTAGCAGTGTACCCATGGTCAAACTTAATGTTATCTCCAAGCTCGTTGATCTGTTTTAACAAGGCACAATTATGCTTAATTTTTTTTCCTCTATTCTCGAAAACAAAAAATTACACATATACAAAACGGTTATATTAATGAAATTGTACTCACTGCCCAAGAGTCATACTCTCCACAAAGCATTCGCTCAACTTCTTCTTCATTGAAAATCTGAAGATGTTCAATGGAGAAAACCTAAAGTAGAAAACAATTTTGCAAAGAAAAATATTTATCAGAACCACTATAAGATATAGCAGAAATTCATAAGCAGTATTGCAAATGGCAGTAATTCTAAAAGAAAACTTTATATTCACTATACAGTTACTAATCTTGAGGTTCTACCATAAAAACACATAAAAATTGACGCAGAAGAACAAGACAACTAGTTCTGATGATAAATTGTTATTATACTGAGGAAACACATGTAAGAAGTGTAAAAGTCTCAATATTTCGTTCAGGAATATTGAGTATCAGAATTCTTTCATTCACCACCCAAGCCCCCTTCCTCCCCCCATTTCCCCCCAAAGTTTTAGGATGAAACGAAATTGAGATGTTGGATATAACTAGGTGAATCCAGTTCAAAATTTTGTAGACATCTTGGCATTTATTAGCATAATGAAAATAAGGGGCAAAAGGAAAAATCTCGATGTCAAAGTCAAACAAGAGGACGAAATGGGAAGTTCCAGGCCATGTCCTCAAGGACTACTAGCAACAATTGTTAAAACCAGACAGATTCATATAAAATATTTAGACACCCGATCAATTAAATTGATTTAGTGAACTTAACACATAAAGAGAAGAGAAAGTGTATATGATAAACTATAACCAACTAATTTGACTATCATTAAGATAACAGATAAGATACCTGGTTAAAGCCAGATTTAAAAGCTTCCACCTGTCTTGAAATTCCAGACCTCACTGTTGCATCGACAATACGTGAAACATAATCCTCTAGATTTCTCATATTTACCTAAAGAAAGTATAAATATGTAAAGTTGATACAACCATCGAAGGCACTAAAGTGAAGATAGAATGACAAAAATATTCAGCAATGACCCACCATGGAATGATCAGTCCCTGAAGCAAGAACAATATCAGGATACCCAGGAAGGGTAAAATCAAGACAGAGATCTTCAATACTGGTATCTCGAAAGCTTTTTCCATATTGCAACTCAGAATTCCCTCCATTGACAGATTCCATAATACTTTTCCTGATAACTAGTGCTTGAAACTCTTGCAGCACCCTACCAAGCCCAGGATCAAAGGATAGTATGTCGTAAAGAGAGAGTTCCTAAAGAGACACATGGTACAAACAAAAAGAGTAATTCAGCCAGTTATAAAGACCGTCATTGTAAATCTTCCATACTTGGTTGCAAGCTCATGTTACATTCATTGATTGGCAGATAATTTATTACCTTTCCAAGAATAAGTTTATAGAAAGCTTTGGAGAAGTGGAGATCTAAGATCCTCCCATCTTGAAGTGCCTTAGCAACAACTTGGCCTAGAAGGAAAAATTTCTTTGCTACGTCAGTGAACTGTATGTCACCAGATGTATCTTGCATTGTTGACCACGGACGGGGAAAGAGTCCATAAAAAGAATGAATTCCCATTTCCTCAGCCTGCAAATTTGACTTGAGGATGAACGAAGAAACATCTTCTCTCCACATGCCCAAGCCAGATTTCTGGAACTCATGGCAGACTAAGGTATAAAATTCCAAGGTTGGTCCAAGACCAGTGCCCACTTCTTCATCATATTCCACTTCAAGAACAACTTTGTGACAGGCATGCAGTTCCATCATTTTTGCAGCAGATTCCAAAATCCGGTTGCGATGAACTAAAAATTTCTTTTTTGGCAATCCACCAGGGCCCAATCGTCTATCAATCACTGCTCCTGAGCCATTGTGAGACAAGTGAGGTTGAACTTGTGGCTGACCAAATGCTTTCAATTTGAAGTACTTGCATCTTGCCTCGAAACTAAATAAGAAAGGACATGATGTCATTAATTGACTACACCACAATGGCATACCACCAACGGAGACAGCCAAAGTGTCCCTCATCTGTTGCTCTAGCTTCTCTGTCAATTTACTGCTTACAAACTCATTTTGTGGGACAGAAGGAACAGTTATTTTTAGGCTATCCAAGTCGTCCACTTTCCCTTTGGCAAAAGCCCAAATCCTTTCACGAGACATAAGGTGAAATATAAGTCTGTTCATTCTTTCCAAGCATTTGAGAAGAAACAAAATATCATAAGTTGGACTTGACTTCTCCAGATCAGAAACAAGTTCACAAGAGAATATATCTGAGAAAAATGGAGTATGCTGATAATGAGCTAAAACTTTATCATCAGAGATATCCTGAGGTGAAAAGTGATATTGTGGAGGTATTATGTCCTCAGATTCAACAGCCCTTCTGTAGGTTATTGTATGCACCTGACTCCACAGTTTTGCACTGGAAAAGGAATCATTTTGTTTTACTATATGGCCAAGAATTGCCTGATATAAAGTCAATTTTTGATCCAGACGTTGTCCTTCAATGTAAAAGACAAGCTTTTGAGCAGCTTCGTTGCTACAAAATGAAGGATCCTGTTTTTCTAGTTTTGGGCTTGGTTCTGCATTCATTTGCAGTTCTTGTACGGCATAGCCCTGACAACAATTACAAAAAAGTCAAATACAGTCAAAAGTTTAAACATACTATGTTACCAAGGAAACAGAGAATTTAATCAAATTAGTCAAATTTCTTTTGCAAATGAGATACATAACTATCAAAAACAGAAGCATTAAATCACAATAAACAAATAGAGAATTATATATTGTGTTAGGTTACTTTATGCCAATAACCTAATCAAGACTCTCTTCTCACCACAACTCTCGAATAAAGAATGGAAAAGTATGTATATATGTATTAATGATGAATGAGTGAATCAGAATACAAGAATCACCCCAAGGAAGCCTAACCTTCCTCCTCTGGAAAATATCCAGTCTGAACAAATTCTCCGATCCCCCTCTCCCCCTACTTAGTTTATTATTTATACCTTCTCTCTCTTCTAACAACTATAACATATTACTCTCCTTACACGTGTCTCACACGTGTCTAACTCATTCTCTTTTATTCCTAACATATTGTGTAATCAGAAAATATATAGGCTTGATAGCAAAAATGTTTAAAACTGTAAAATGACAAAATTTAGAAAAAAAAAACTAAAATCAATTTAGTTTGACACAAATAACAAGTAAGACTGATCCTCATGATCTTTACAACCTGAGTTCTAGAGGAGGAGGATTCCCCAGCATTCATGATGACTACTTGATCAGTTATGAGTTGCGTCAACTTCGGTTGATCCTTCTACAAGATGACAGTTGGAAAAATGTAAGATAAATTAAAAAGGAAAAAACACGCAGAAAAGGCAGATACTTCTGTAAAACAATAACCAAAGTTACAAATACCACCTGTGTATCAGGGAAATCTGTCATCATGTCAACAGGCCCCAAAGTAACAGGAATTTCAACTGAGACTGAAATTGCATGTGATGGTGATTGAATTGGAGGACTTTCGGGTTGCAACACTGCTTGGATGGATGATGATTTAGAATGCTCTGTGCTTTTTGGACTGACCTTTGGCCTTAGATATGCTTCAATAGAATGCATACAAGAAAAAGGATCAACAGTATGAAAATCCTCAGTGTAGTCGCTCAGGAAAATCTCTCCCTCGCCCCTTGCAAAACGTACTTTCAGACAAGGGTAAGGAATTGAACACCTATTAGGAACAGTAGCAAATGAATTTCTGAGTTTCGATCCACTGCTCAGAATAATAGGGAAAGCTTCCAATGAAGTTAGTGCAGTTTGCAAGTTCCTGATTAATATAGAAATGGGTATTTCACCAGAGAGATGCTGAGAAGCACACACACAAGCTAAAGCCTCAAATCGTTTTTCTATGACAGCATTATAATTACAGACACCCTGTACCTCTTTGTTTTCCCTCGTATACTGGCCCAGAGATAAATAACTAACAAGTGATTTCACAACTCCACTTTCAATAAATTCAAAAGTAGAAACTTGTTCCTTGCCAGTAAGCTTGTCCATAATTTGATACAAGATATTATTGATCTTCTCCTCAACCACACCAAGAGCACCATTGTCAGTAGACATGCTCAACAAATCATTAGACAGTTCTCTAAGATTTTGTAAAATATCAGTCAATCCTTTCTCAGAATCAAATAATTCTGGAGCTAAATATTTTGTCTTTATATGCTCTGCTAGATTATAAACAGAATCTTTATCAAGTTTGCAATTTTTGGCTTCTGATGATGTAGGAGATTGGCCAGTTGAAAATGCATAACATAAGCACTTGATGGTCTCTCTTGAGGAAGACTTTTGACTAGAGTTCGATGTCATTTGAATGCCACTAAACACCGGGTACATCAATTTTGAAGATCTTTCCGGTGTTAGTAGTGTATCAATGGCAAAAAAGACTCCTTCCTTTATAAACAACTTTAAGAAATTATCTGAAAAATTGTGAAGGATAATCTCAGCAATTTGTAATGCTAACATTAGCATGTGGTGATCCTTTCTAGTGAAAACTCCAGCCAAAAAACTGCCATGTTAACCAGATAAAATGAACATTAATATATGAAAGAAAATCCACATAATAATGAAATACTGAGGATAAGAAGATCTGCATCACCTTGAAATATTGGCATTTTTTAGCAATTCAACAAGCACCTCAGATTTACTTGAACTGACTATCTTGTACATAACAGACAGACATGCGTGGCAAACAAATAAACTTGCACCAGAATTGAACACCTGTACAAGGATGAGGTAGGTATTGCAATGTAACAGAAAAGGAAGAGCATTTAGTTAAATACGAGAAAATCAGCCAACCTGGATTAACATGGGGAACAAATCGATTCCAAGCCTTTGCAGGAGATCTGAGTGATTATCTAGAAAGGATTCTTTTTCTAGCACCAGTTGATCATTCTGATCTTTAGCCCGATCAGGGAGAAGTTCATTTAGCAGTTTGAGTGCTTCATATACCTAGAAAAATCAGCAAATAAAATGACATACCTTTCACACAACTATTTATAAGAATTTTCTCAAATCAAGCACCCTTGTTTTCATTAGATGAGGCATGCATTTCTGAATGAAATTACCAAATGAATATGGAGAACTTATTTCAACCAACATACTAAGGAGCAGTAAATTTAACAATGAATGTTTTTTATGCATATGTATTATAGTATTGCTCGTACCATGGACAAATGGGTGTAGAGAAAGGATATGATATCTTCAATTTTTTGTACGAAAATCTTTCTTTTTTTTAAAGATCGGGGTCTACTATCAAAGATAGGATTTAAATATTTATAATAATACAATAATTATTTATACTTTTGAGGAAAGCAAACTGTTCGTGTTTTACTTTAAAGCTGTCAAAAAATAGCTTCAAAAGAAGTTGTATCACATTCACATAAAAATAGTCAGTTATTATTATAAAAATATATATTAATATAAAAAATACCAATAGACAAATTCCTCACAAACAAAGAAAGATACCTACATTTCCAGTTTGAAAAAAGGAAACCAGTTAAAGAAAACAGGGTCCTAAGCTAAATACCCGATTACAGTGTCCACCAACGAGCTGTGACGTTGATACTCCATATGAGAGGTCAAATGTAGATAATATTTCTCTCAATATGCTGCTTATATTGAGTTCATATAAAGTCCTGAAGGCTACAAGTGATCCAGATGAAAGTTTGACAAGTAGTCCTATCAATCCCTGACAAACAAAATAATAGATTTACATAAACTTCACAGGTCATAGGAAAAAGGGAAAAGTATCATATGAATATGACATAAAAGATAGCTTACATTGTAAATTAATTGAGATAGGGCAGTCTGACCATTTGAACTTAAAAGATGCGTGACCTGTTGAATCAGCCCATGCTTACAAAGCTCATCCAACATTTCTGAGGACTGCCCAACTCGTTCAACAATTTTTATTAAGCATGTAGCAACATTTTCGACAAGCTGCAGAAAATCAGTTGCAGGTCAGGAGAAGGATAGAGGAAACTACAACAGAATGAAAGATACAAATGTGATTTGTGTCCAATCATTTTAAATCCATTCATTGGTACCTGCCTATCCTCGTACTGAAGAAGATTGCATAATATAGGAACAGCCTCCATAAAAAGTGAAGGGTTTTCAGAAGGAAGCTTCTTGCATATGTTCACCACAGTAGAAAGAGCTACTCTCTGGTAAAAGGGGAGATCATAAACCAATAAAAAAATCACTCCTCTAGAACTTTAAATAATAAAATGCGATTTTTAAGGATAACAAAAAAGAAAATGGCCATTACTCATGAAGATGAGACCCTACTGTGTTAGAACCTTACCTGGATGCTTGTTGAGAAGAAGTCAATATAACTGAGAACGGCCATAATTGCCCCAGCCTCTAAGCAAGCAAGGGGTTGTTCTCTCGATATCTTTTCCAATGCTTGGAGACACTTCACGATTTCAATATCATTAAGTTATATCCCTTTTATTGTACAAAGAATATAATATGGACAAACAAACAAACATGAATTACCTGTTCAGCTACATCTTGATACTCAATAGCAAATAATCTTTGACATAAGGCTGGAACAGCATCATGTTGAACAAGAAAACTAGCTGATCTAGGATACAAATCACATATATAGGTTATGGCCCTTATAGAAAACAACATGATATCTGGGTTCTTCTCATCCTTTGCAAGCTTTACCAGTAATGGTGATAACAAGTCAGAAGTCATGCTGGATAGTGAACCCTCTGTACAAAAGGACAAAACTTCACAGAGTTCAGTGAGTACAGCTAATTGACAAGAGGGTTCAGTCAGTTCACTCAAGCTACTTATGATATTCTTAAATTTTCCATGATCACTGGATAGTCTCCTTCTATGATACTCATAAAGGGTGCTATTATGCTGCTGATCCATGTCATCTGAATCACACGACCCATAAGTTGAATCCTTCTCGGGATCTCCTTCTGATTGGCTAGAAGCTGAAGCAGACGATGAAGTATCCATGTCGTGATCATGTGCCTCCACTATTGAATTCATGTGTGTTTGAACTGATGAGTTTGAAGAACTTGGTCTGAAATCCAATGAACTGCACGCACGCTTATCAGCAGGCAGTTCATCCACCATGTCCGGACGCTTTTGGCCTCTACTTCCCATTAATTGATTCTACACCAAATAGAAACAGACCCCTGTCAGTTCTAAACTGTCAGTTTTCATTCATCACCATAAATCCTTAACCGCATATTAGCCCAACAATTCTGAATGCTGAGCAAGAAAGACTGACATTCTTGTTTTCTCTTTTGGATAAAAAAAAAAAGTAAAACAATCAACTCTTCCATTTATTCAAAGCTTTCCTCAAAAACAACAAGCACACATAGTCATTATTCTTATTTTTCATTATCATCCAAGCAAATTGCTCATCAGAACCTTATTCCCAAAAAAGAATTAAAAAATGACAGTATAAATCAATTTAAAACAAAATAAAAAAATCAAATCAATTTAAAACCCAACAACCTTAACCTCAGACTGAACAAATCAAACACCACAAATTTCATAACAGATAATATTGCATTAAAAAAAGAGAAAAATATATAATAATGAATAAACAAACACAAACCCAAACATACAATGACATAGAAAACGATCACTAACAAGAAGATCATGAAAAGTTGAAGACTCAAAACGACAATAGTTTCAATGGTTATCTACCTAGTTCGTAGTTCTCAATCGGTCTCCGACTTTATCGAAGACCCAGTTTTCTTATCACCAAGATGAACGATACTAGGTGAATTTTAAAGCAACGCTAATTTTCTTCTTCTTCTTCCTCTTTCCCTCTGGTTTACTTCTTCAGAGAATGTTTAATCTAATAGAGAATAAGAGAATGAATCGATAGAATGGATTAAGGAATTGATAAAAAAAGGAGAGAGAAAAATAAAAATTGATGAAAAAACCAGAGAAAGGAAGGGTGATTGCACACCAACGCTTGTGCAACTTGGAAAACATAACAACAAAGGGGTGATAGTGTAAATATTTATGTAGATGATTATTGGTTTTAATCACCATTAGGCTAATTGGAACAGATACTCTGCTGATGAGGTCTATGAACTTTTATGCACTTTCCAATCAACAACCGTTGCCAACTATATCAGTGGTTGTTGGGGCTTTGGGTTAGATTTAGAAATTAAGCATTGTTTTTATAAGATCACTCTGGATTTTATTCTTTTACATTTACACATGGTAACTGTATATGGAGAATATACAAGAAAAATCATGATCAAATGATAATATTTTAAATTATCAAATTAAACTGAACATTCGAAAATTAAGCAAACAGAAAATGATAATATATCATTTTTATTGGTATTTGATTTCGGATATTCTACCCACCAAACAACTATTAGATATATTATAAATTATAGATCTCAACACATTTTTTCTTATCATGAACAAAAAATGAATAGGTCAGGTTAAAAATTATCAAATATTTACTTTCAATTAATTTTGATTGATCTAATAATTATGATTTTTTTGGAAGAAAAAAAAATTGTCTATTTAACTTAAATGATATGGTCTCTATCTTTGTTACACAATAAAATAACAGTCAAATAGTAAAATAATTATATATTAATACACATTCTTTTTTGTTATTATTTCTTTTATATATTATGAAAACCAAAGTAGTTATCAAAATATCAATAGATTTTTGGGAGTTTTATTAATTATTAATCAATTATTTTTTATGGAATTTTTAAATGAGAGAACTTTCAGGAAGTTTTATAGCCTATAAGTATATTTATTTTTAAATAAAATATAATTTTTAATATTAGTAATTTAAATAACTTTTTATGAAATTGTATTTTTTAATTATAAATCTAAAATATAATTTATTTGATAAAAGTATTTTTTATGATATTTAATTATAATAATTATATATTAAAAACACATGTTCATTGTAAACATTAAATATTGTATATAAAATTTTATCATGAGGGGAATTATTAAAATATTAATTAATAAATAAAGATATGAAGACGTTAAAAGAGAGCTTCCCAATTTTGTTCTTTAAGGAGATGTTGGTAAAGTTAGTAGGCAAAAAAAATAGGAAGAACTCTACAAAAGTATATTTCTTATATTTCCTTTCTTTATACATACAACAAATATTAATAAATTATATATATATATATATATATATATATATATATATATATATATGGAGTTTTTCAGGTGGTACATAATTTTTCTTCATGATGAGAATCATCATCTTCCATTTTTCAAGAACTTTTTCTTTTAGAAATTTTATATATGAAGGCAAGCATCATTCTTTTGCCTTATCCTCTTTTGCAGTTAATCTTTTTAACTCAAGCTTGTGCTCACGAAGTTTTCCAAAGAGAATCACTATTGACATCTGAGTGAGGTTTTGAGACTCCGAGATGGCAGTCACCTTTGGTTGCCAAGACTTGTCCAATGATTTTAATATTTTTTACATTTAATTCATCAGTGTCAAAAGTCTTACCCAACATCGTCAAGTGGTTCACAATGTGAGTGAAGCGCTTTTGAACAACTGAAATTGTTTCTCTAGGCTGCATTCTGAACATCTCATACTCCTGGATGAGTGTGTTCTTCCTTGCGCATTTTACGTCATTTGTACCCTCATGTGTAACTCTAAGGACTTCCCACATTTCTTGTACTGCCTTACAAACTGAAATTCTATAGAATTCATCAAGTACAACAACAGATGAAATAATATTACGAGCCTTAATATCAAATTGGGCTCTTCTATTTTTCTCAGCAATCTAGTTAAAGTATAGCTTTTCTACTTCTACACCATCAACAATACTTTTTGGAATATAAGGACCATTTTATACAGCTTCCCAGATGCCTCTGTCAACAGACCCCATAAATATTTTCATTCTGACTTTCCAGAATGCATAGTTATCACAAGTAAAGAGTGGTGGTCTGTTGATGGAAGCACCTTCGGCATACACTTGAGTTTGATGACCGTGCATTTTCGCAAAAGTTTGAAAGAATATCAAAGCAAGCTCTGATACCAATTGTCAGTATCAAAACAACCGGTATCGTCGAGTCGCGCAGCGGAATAAAATAAGCGGAAAGCGTGATACAGTCACAAATCAAGTTAAGATAGTCCACTTTTAGAAAATTTATTTTCTTAGGGAAATTTTATCGAATAGTTGATGTGCGGAAAAGATAAAGAGTGTAGGGAGTAGAAAAATTCACACACAAAATTTTTATCCTGATTCGAATCAGAAGATTCTACGTCCAGTTGTTAATCACTATAAAAAGTTATGAACTTTTAACTAAAATTAGTTTAACAAATTACATTAAAGTGAATGTAAAGATCAAACCTTCCTTCGACGAACGAACCAGAAGGGAGCTTCCTTCGACCAACGAACCGGAAGCGAACAACCTACACTTTCCTTCGACCAACAAACTAGAAGATAGCAGCTTTGCCAACTTGAAGAGAACCGCTCCGACCTTTGACACACAAAGCATGGGCTTCTCCTATTCACAAGACCAGACAATGAAATGAACTAGCTTTTTGGAATTTCCTCAAATTACACTATACTCTCAAAAAGCTCAGGTTAACCCTCTAAGGGTTTTAAAACAACTATATATAGACAGCTGGTCTGAAATTGAAAAGACATATTACAACTACCAGAGATAATCGATTATTGTTACTGATAATTGATTATTGAAGTCCATTACAGGGTTTTTCAAAAAGTGATAATCGATTATTCTGAGGAACAATCGATTATTCTAGGGACTTGTGCAGTTCTCATCAAGACCAGTGATAATCGATTATTTGAAGTAATAATCGATTATTCCAGAGCGAAATGGTTTTTCTAGAAGGCTCATGATAATCGATTATTCCACCACATAATCGATGATATGCGTAACTATCTTAAAGATACGATATTTCTAAGTTTTACATGTTTGAAATCTTTCATAATATATTTGCAAACTACAAAAGTGCTTTTAAAACAATTATAACTTAATTCTTCGAGTTTATTTCTTGTAGCATCATCAAAATCATTTATCTTCAAAGTACCAATACTCCTCATTGGTGGAAGTGAAGATCCTTGTCAAAGTATGTCGATTCAACATGACCACCAAAGCTCGAGATTTGAAGGTGACGTTGAAATGAAGGAAAGCACTATGTATGACAGAATGAAAGATGGACCACAAATACGGTTCAAGAGTCGGGCGAAAAGAACTTCATTTACCAGACATGGCAGAAAAAATAATGAGTAGTACAATAAATGGTAGTGATATTTAAATGATGAGAATTTACGATCACTTTGTTGAACTACAATAAGAAATGTAATTGTTACTTAATATGTTGATGTACAAAATTTTGTTGTTTTCCATTATTCTGGATTTAAATTGTATGTCGAAAATTGGTTGAATGAGATTTTTTTTATTATTGTGTTTGTCCCCATTGATTGAAATTGGTTGTGTGAAAGAATGTTGTCTAGATTATGGCAGACCTTCGTGTGCAGAACGTTAGTCGTTGGTATCTAGTTAATTGAACTTTGGTGCCCACCCAAATAAGGAGGTCTCTTATGTTAATTTTGGCTATTATGTTGACATATTTGATTCATTATTTGGTTATTTTTTAAACTTTAAAAATTAATGAAAGTGACTATAAAAAATGTTACCAAATTGGACGGTGTCGAAGCTAATTTTGGAAGTTTTTTTTGACAGATTAGGGTTGCATTTACATGGAGTTAAAAATATACCTTTTCGTTCAACACCACAAACCTAGGTCCCAGTTATTTGAACACATGAATTTTTAAGTGAAAAAAATATTGATTAACAAATTAATGCACAACCAACTCATCTTCAGCCAATGATGACCACATGTTTAACTAACTCCATCACCGTGCAACCAAAAAGTGTAAAACTCTTGCTGCATAATTGGGTGGGGACCAATGGTCAAATAACGGGTGACCTAAGGCTAAAGTTTTGCACAATGCAGTTAATGACATGAATTTTTAAATGGAAATAATATTCTTTGACAAATTAATGAACAATCAACTCATCTTCAGCCAATGATGACCACATTTTTAACCAACTCCATCATCACCAATCAAACAAAAAGTGTAAAACTCTTCCTGCACAATTGGATGGGGACCAAGGCTCAAATAACTGGGAACCTAAGGCTATAGTTTTCTACAACGAGGCCAATAGAGTTCATTACATCAAGTTTTATTAATAACTGAATGCGCAAACAACTACAACCTCGGTAAATAAATAAATGATGGTAATTATGACCACAAAATTTCCTAGCAAAATAAACATTCTGGTGGGGACTATGATGACAAATTTATGAACACCGAAAAACGGCGCCACAAACTTGTTTAACAATCGGCAAGTGTGACCGAATCGTATCAAGTAATAAAACTAGGTAAGACCAAGTATCGTTTTCCCAAAGGACTCACGGCCTAGTTAGTTATATGATTTGTTGATTATTTGAGACTCTTAAACAATTGATTGTAGGTTTAAATGCAAAAGACAGTAATTAAACATGTATGCATGAATGTTGATCAATGGAAAAGAGGAAAACAAACACTTTAATGAATTAAATGGATGAGTATGTTGTTGGGGTTATCAATTTCATCTTATCCACTCTCATATACTTTTAGGAATTCATCATTCTTATCATCAATTGCTAATGTCACTCTCTAAATCACCTTGCAAGAAGGCCTATCCTTAATTACGAGTTCATACAATTCCTAGCATTCCTAGTAATTAGTTCTGAAGTGCAGGAGCTTAAAGGCAACCAATATGCTATTGGGAGAAATTTCCCGGATCTAGATTTCCCCGTACGTTCCCATATTGACAAAATCAATAATCATGGCAATGAATGAGTTAAACAAAGCAAGCATTAAGCAAAGAGGAAAATCCCTAACTAAAAATGAAAGAAAGCATGTATCTTAATATAAGATGTTAAAACACAAATTCCATATATGAGAGTTTCACAAGACTACATTGATTCCCCAACAACAATACAAGGTTTAGTTCACCATATTCATGGTGAAACTAGATGAACAATAATGAAAAAATGAAAGAGATAGAAAAACCCTAGAAAGAGAAGAGGAGAGCCGTCACCATCTCCCAATCTAAAAATATACCCAAAAGCATGATTTCAAGCTAGTTTCTAAGTATTAAAGGTTGCTTTTAGTATCAATTTTAAGCATGAAAATAACAGTTTTTCAACTGTTATCAAACTACACCAAAAATAAGAAATCACCCACAACTACAACCCTGTTATACACAAATATGTAACACATAAAATTCATATTCTCATCTTCAAACATAGGATGATATTTAAAGTAACACTGAAATATACGAAATTGCAATTTTATTATCATTAAATGTAATTAATACATTTCTTAGAAGATGTGTAATAACAATTATGTACTTTAAAGGTAATGAATAGGTTATCAAACTTGTTAGTGTTAAATACATAATACATAATGGACTAAAACCACAAACAACATTACAACACTCCTAACTGAACAATAACATCTACAACAACCCTAATTGTTGCATCACTTCGTCTCTGCGGACATTGTCATTATCCAAAATCCAATCACCAACAAACATCTCCTTAAAATGTTGGAGTTCTTCCTGAAAGCAATCAAATGCAGAAATAATTAAGAAAATGCACAATCTTTTGTCAAAGGTCCAAAGTATAACAAGTCTGGTTAACAAAATCAATGATGAAATAAAATTATTCAAAGAACGTAATCAATTTTCAATATGACACATTTACTTACATTGTTTTCACTTTGTTGTGGAATGGAATCCATTACTATAAAATGAAACATTGGAAAAAAATAAGTGTTGTGAAAAAAATCAAAACTTTACACTGAACAACAACCCCAAAATGATAAAGTAAATGAAAAAAATGAAAAAAACTTATGAAGTTAACCGAACAAGAAGAAAAAAGCAAAGACGAACGATAGTTTCATGCTTCAAATGAACGGTGTGGGAACTTCCAAAACTCACGTCAATGATGGTTTCGTCCATTAATGGTGCTTCGAAACCGATGACAGTTGTAGCGATGGTGAATGGTAGTTACAACAACGATGGTTCCCTCTCGCAACTTCCAAAATGAATTTTCGAATTCAAACAAGAGAAAGAGAGAGCATGGCCATGAATCCTTAAAATCCCTAATTTTGCACGTTTTCCTCATATTTTTTTTAATTCTAGCCATGTGGATCGATCATTACCTAACACGTGGTGAGTCAAAAAGTTGTTAAAAATAGGAATTAAAATATCATTATCTATAATTTATTATGTTGAAATGTTTGGATTTGAGAAAATACATGAGCTCTCATACTTATTATGGAAAAAAAAGCCTTTGATTTATGCTCAAAATAGAACCAATTATTTGAAAGCTTTTTTAAATATTTTTATATATAATCTATTATTACGTAAAAACAAAATGATTAATTCATTCTTGGTGGATTTTCACATACTATTAAGATCAATATAATCGATTAATTTCTTTTTTAAAATAGATTTAATACGTTATTTTGTCCCCAGTTTCGCTCGAAAATGTCAAATTAGTCAATCCTTTAAAAAAAGCGTCAATTACATCCTCAATTAATAAAATTTGAATCAATGAAATCCCTTCCGTTAAATCCGTACAAACGGCGTTAACTAAAGAAAGAGAAAAATAATTAACGCCGTTTGTACGGATTTAATGGAAGGGATTTCATTGATGCAAATTTTATTAAGTGAGGACGTAATTGACACATTTTTTAAAGGATGAATTAATTTGACATTTTCGAACGAAACTAGGGACAAAATAGGGTATTAAGCCTTTAAAATAATATGTGTATCGTACCTAATGGAGACCGAACGGTTAACATTCGGCATCGTTTGGTCCATCCACTCAGGACCGTTCGGTTCATCCAGTACAGTCAACCAGGTCAAAGGTTGGGCCGCAATTGGGCCATTGTTTAAGTTATTGGGCCAATAGTCCAACAAATGATAAAATAATCAAGAATATCTAATTAAATATATTGATAAGCACGTTATAAACAACCAACCAGATTTTTAGGTAAGTCTGTTTATATTTTATTCTGTTTATATTTTATTGGGCTTATGTCAGCTTAAGGTCCATGAGACAACTTATCAATAGAGAGCTAGGGCCACAAGCTAGGTACGTTCAACTCACACTTCATGACACTTAAACATTCAATAGTGATAACCCTTCACTAAATACAAAAACTAAGAACCAAGGTTCTTCAAATTCACACCTAACTTGACCGTCAGAGTATCTTTTGCAGGTACCTTCCCCCTAGAGCACGAAGGCAACCGATCAGCCAAGACTGACGTGACCGAACGGCCCAGACAGAAATCAACCGAACGACTCAGACAAAAGAAAGGCAAACAGCTTAGGCGATCCCCGCTTTCGGAAGGAAGGAAGACGCGTCAGAACAGGTTAGTTTCTCGGTCCCACAAAATTCCTACCGAAACATTTTGGCGCCCACCGCGGAGCTGAGGGCATCCCTTATAACCACAAGGAACCGGACAAGGATGCAGTCTCACCATCAACGTCAACAAGCTTCTACGGCTTTATAGATAATTATTTTGATATAGATTCATTTTATTATTTAATTTAAATATCTTAATTAAATATTATAATATTGTTCAAGATTTATTAAGGGTCCAATAATGCACTCACCATTTAGCCAAATTTGGCATCAAGTGTTCAACCGTTCAACAGTTTGGCCATTCGGACTCACTGGTATTCAGCCGTTTGGCTTCACAACGCAGGTGACAAGACCATACAGACCACTCGGCCAAGAGGAGGGCAAGAACCGAGAGGTAAATCCCTCACGTGCATTAGGAAATTCTCTAGGAATTCCTAGGTCGAAGACTGAGAGGTAAATCTCTCTCATTGAAGAAAAGACCGAGAGGTAAATCCCTCTCGGCCGAAAGGTAAATCCCTCTCGTTGAAGAAAAGACCGAGAGATAAATCCCTCTCGGCTGAGAGGTAAATCCCTTTCCTCAACCAGAAGACTGAAGAGGTAAATCCCTCTCACAAGTAAGCCATGACTGACGTTAACAAAACCTAGGGAACGCTCTCCGAGAACCCTGGTCCTAAACCGAGTGGTGAGGAACGTTCTCCATGAATAATTACTCTCGTCCTAAACCGAGCGGTGTTGGACGTCCTCGAGGACTGACACTCTCGTCCACTAGGAAGTGCCAAAACGAACTCCTACGGTGAAAAACCGAGCGCTGAGGAACGTTCTCCGTGAACTCTCACTCTCGTCCTAAACCGAGTGGTGAGGAACGTTCTCCATGAATAATTACTCTCGTCCTAAACCGAGCGGTGTTGGACGTCCTCGAGGACTGACACTCTCGTCCACTAGGAAGTGCCAAAACGAACTCCTACGGTGAAAAACCGAGCGCTGAGGAACGTTCTCCGTGAACTCTCACTCTCGTCCTAAACCGAGCGGTGTTGGACGTCCTCGAGGACTGACACTCTCGTCCACTAGGAAGTGCCAAAACGAACTCCTACGGTGAAAAACCGAGCGCTGAGGAACGTTCTCCGTGAACTCTCACTCTCGTCCTAAACTGAGTGGTGTTAGACGTCCCCGAGGACTGACACTCTCGTCCACTAGGAAGTTCCAAAACGAACTCCTATGCTGAAAAATCGAGCGATGAGGAACGTTCTCCGTGAACTCTCACTCTCGTCCTAAACCGAGCGGTGTTGGACGTCCCCCATGGACTATAAACCGAACGGTAAAGACAGTCCCCCTTGGACCATAAACCGAACGGTAAAGCTCGTTCCCTAGGAAGAACTCCTAGGTCAAAGTCACAAAGTCGAGAGGTAAAGCCCTGTCACTAGGAAGTTCTCCAAGAACTCCTGGACTGAACACCAAGAGCTGAGGAGCAGTCATTCTCAACCGAGCATCTTCAATAAAGCACACTCGCCCGCTTGGCCATTCAACCTTATAAAATGGCCGCTTGGCCTATTGAAAAGTTCAAAAGAGAAGTTATAAAGTCCACCGTTTCGGCAGCAGCGAGCAACGAAAAAAAAAAACCTACCTCAAACTCATAAGTCCTATAGTTAACCACGGCTAAAGCCAAACGCTTAACTCGGACTTGAGGGGCATAATGTATCGTACCTAGTGGAGACCAAACGGTTAACATTCGACACCGTTCGGTTCATCCACTCAGGACCGTTTAGTTCATCCGCTACAGTCAACCAGGTCAAAGATTGGGCCGCAATTGGGCAATCGTTTAAGTTATTGGACCAATAGTCCAACAGATGATAAAATAATCAAGAATATCTAATTAAAGATATTGGTAAGCAGGTTATAAAATAACCAACCAGATTTTTAGGTAAGTGTGTTTATATTTTATTCTATTTATATTTTATTGGACTTATGTCAGTTTAAGGTCCATGAGACAACTTATCAATAGAGAGCCAGGGCCATAAGACAGGTACTTTCAACTCACACTTCATGACACCCAAACATTCAATAGTGATAACCCTTCACTAAATACTCAACTAAGAACCAAGGTTCTTCAAATTCATGCCTAACTTGAGCGTCGGAGTATCTTTTGCAGGTAGCTCCCCCCCCGCCCCCTCCCCCCACCCCCTCTTGGAGCACAAAGGTAACCGATCGGCCCAGACGGAAGAAAGACAAGCAGCTCAGGTGATCCCAGCTTTCGGAAGGAAGAAAGACACGCGTTGGAGCAGGTTAGTTTCTCGGTCCCGCAAATTCGTACAGAAACAATATGCCTTTTCTTTTGGAAATAGAAAGGCATGATTACATATTATATATTTTGTGTGAAAAATATCTCAAATTATTTTATCCTTTCATTAAAAATATATATTAGAACATCATCAAATTAGCTAGTGTTCTTTAAATAATGATATTGTTTGAAATAATAGTGAACCTTTTCATCTCATATTGTTTGGATAGATTTTTAAGTAGTTATTAAAACTTTATAAGTTAAAATTTGTTATAAAGTGTTTCAGTAATTATTATATTTTTAAATAGTAGTTCTGTTACGAGAAAAATTTGATCCAATTCATTCTCTTTAATATTGATTAAACTTTTGTTTTTACAATATATTAATTTATTTGTATGGTTTACATGATTCTTAAGAGATTCTAAACTTGGAGGGGCTAAAAATTGAGGCATTAGTATTTCCTTCCCATAGGATAAGCATCTGGTTCCATGATGATGAAGTTCTTGTAATGTGGTATCGGGCCTCAACTCTGAGACAGAAGCCCAACAGTTTATGTTCTTTTACTATTTATATATACACTCTCTTTTATGTTGTTCTTTATTCCCTTATTCTGAACTGGTTATATTCTATATATAGTATAATATTCTCAATTTTTTTTAGGTCCAATTTTTCAAATTTTACATAAATATATATTTTTAAATATTACATTATCACTCTTTTCATACCTCTTTACATTTAAAAATATTATATTTGTTTTCCTAATAAAAGAGATTAGTGTAATGTTGTAAAAAAAATAGGTATAATTGTAATTTGATAAAATATAAGATGATATTATTATAATTTACTCATAATAATTAGGTTTAATTAAGATTTAAATTTTTACTAATTTGAATATAGGTTACTATTAAAAAATTTATGTCCAAAAAATTTTATATTTTTCATTTTTCATTTAGCTTTCTACTATTTTATTTTGAGTTAAATATCTTTTATTCCTTAACATAAAGTTGAAGTTCATTCTTGTTTAAAATATTTATTTATTTTGGTTCTTAAATTTTAAAAATAAATTTTTATTATCATTTTAATATAATTATATTAAATTTTTTTACATGTCAAATGTGTTTTTAAGCTAAAATTAAATTGAAAGTATGTTAAATACTAACATAAAACGTACTTGCATGTAAAAACATTAAACCCAATTAATTTAAAAAAACTACATTCATTTATTTTTAAAATTTAAAAACTAAAAGTATATTTAAATTTTTATTTTGTCATAAGCTAAATGATGTTAATGCTACTTTACATTGTCTCAACATAAAAAATATAATAATACAATTAAGGTTTCAATTAAATTTCTTGCATGAAGTGGATTGACATAACAGTTTTGATTTTACACTCTAAACACAATACCACAAACTTTAACTATAAGAAATGTGAGATCCCAGTAAATTAGAGACGTAATTAGGTGTCAAATCAGTATTTATTATGCTGCTGATTCACCTAGTTGCTTCCATAAATGAGCCGCGCCACACGTCCAGTGCATTAATTGCGTACTGAACGCTGCATGCATGAGCGCCACTTGTCACGATGGAAGTTTCCAATTCAGAGTTTTGTATGCAGGTGTCAGTGTGGGAGACGTTCGTTCAAACGAACGTGAGTTAAGCAAAAAGAGTTTTCGAAAAACCCTCCACTCACCTGTATCACTCATCTTCTTCCTCTGAACCCGACCTTCCATTTTCTCTGATCTCTCTCTAGAACCAGTGATCTTCTCTCTTCTATAACTCATCTTTTTCTTCTCCGATTCACTTTCCAGAACCGTAAGAAAGTTCGTCCAGCTGTGATCTTTCATTTGGACCGAACAGAACTTGGATCGGAACTGGTAAGTTTCTCCTGTCTAAAGCTTCGTCTTTTCTGGTCTCATGCGAACCCTAGTTTTGGTTGCATGCATGGGTTCTAGGTCTGAATGTTTGTTGAGTTTTTTTTTGTGTCTTAGTTTTTGACGTGAGAACTGTTGAACGAAACCTGGTGTAAGACTGGTTAGGAAAACCTAGAAATACTTTTGAAGTACACTGCTATCCAGGTAAGTGGAAGCTTACATATATTTAAATTTATACGTGTATGATTGTAATGAAAGCATGATGTGGGTTGTTGGTATGAAATCTCTGTATACGCGTTTTCTGATCTGCATGAACGAGTCCTGTTGTGCTTGTTATGCATGTTTACTGATATGATTTTTGGGGTTGTTGAACTGCATGCTGATTGAACGTATGAGTGCATGAATGAAACTATAATGCCATGAGTATTATACGAGTTGATTATTTATGCGTATGAATTACTATCCTGTGAAGTGGAAGTTAAAGTTCACAATCCTCAATTTGAGATTCATTTGAAGTATAAAGTATAAGTTAAATTGTTGTAATCTTGAAAATTCCTAAGGTTGAGAAATCTGAAATTTTATTCTTTCCACTGATAAATGACGCTCTGTCCCTGAACGGTCTTAACCGTTCGGTTTCCTTTAAAATACTCGTTTGGAATTCTTTCTTTGGAAAGAATTCTCGCTCGCGAATGAGCGTCCCACATGGAATATCTGAGCGTTCGTCTAGCTCAGTCAGTATTTATATATTTTAAAAAACTTTATGAAATAGTACGCTCCCGGTCCTTATACCGAAGCGTTCGTCTTTAATTAGCGTTCGGCCTCATGTCGAGCTTCGGTCTTCAATAAGCGTTCGACCTCATGTTCGAGCGTTCGTCTTATAATAGCGTTCGAGACCTCATGTCACTTCTCTTATCTGTTCGTCCATTTCATCTTTCACTTCTAGGTCAATAGTCGCGTCGTCTCTGGTACCTCATGTCCGAGCGTTCGTCTTTAAATAAGTTCGCCTCACTGTCGAGCGTTCATCTTTAATAGCGTTCGTCCTCATGTCGAGCTTTCCGTCTTCAATAGCGTTCGACCTCATGTTCGATCGTTTGTTTTTAATATGTTCGTCCTGTCTCAAATTAGCGTTGCGTCCATACAGTTATTAACGTTCCGTTTTTTTTTGAGAAGTGGTATCTAAGAATGAAATGTTATGTTGAGAGAATTATAAAATGACAACCATATTAGGTGGATTTTATGGTTTGAGATTTAACGAGCGTTCCAAGGAGGAACGACTCTTGGTTGGAATTGAGATTTGTAAGTTATGACTGGGATAAGTTAGACATCGTTGTTCCATCCTGATGTTCCTGGATACGCCTCTTCCAAGTAGAGGGGGTACTCATGTGTGGGAAGGCAGAGGTCCTTAGTCCTAAGTTTAACATGGGCGACGTAAAACGGACTTACCTCGAGTGGCAGCTGTTTGGTGTTACCCAGTACTACAATCACTCGGTGGCAAGGACGCTTGTAACTAAAACAGATTCATATAGTCCCCGACGGCTGTCTGCTTAGTATATTTAAATTGCTTTGATTGATGTTATATGTATATGTGCTGATTGCGGATGTTTTGAATATAAATGTTGAAGTATGATTTAAATTCCGTAAGCTTACCCTGTGGTTTTCCCTTGTGTTGTCCTTATGTCTTTGTACGTCGTCCTTTGTCTTGCAATGATCATCCCGTTGTGGATGTGAGCATATGTTGGTGCATCTCTTGAAGAAAATGCTGAAAGAAGGAAAATTTTGGAAGATGCAAATCCTGGTCGAAGTTGAAGTAAAGGCCGAGCCTTTAGAGCGCTCGTAGATGTTAGACTGTTAATGTTAGATCGTTTTGGACGTTCTGTTTAATCTTTTGTACAACCGTTCGTTTCCGCTTATATCCCTTTACTCTGTACGCGTCGTTATTTTGTAATGAAGCCCGTTTCGGTTTTGGAACCACTGAATGCTGTTGTACTAAAGACTGTTTATTTTACTGTTATTGTAATTAATCCTGATTTATGGTAATTACTTTATTTTGGGGATGTTACATGGAGTTTCAACTTATAACACAGTTACCAGGCGAGCATTAGAATGGCGCCGTTTGAAGTCTCTCTATGGGTAGGAAGTGCAGAACGCCACTTTTGCTGGTTTCATAAGAGGGAGAGAACGTACTAACTGGACTGAACTCCATTCAGCAACGACCGAGAAAGTCAGCAAATTCAGTGAGAGATTGAAGACGTCTTTAAGCAGGCAGAATTCCGTACGCTGATAAGGAAGACCGTTGGAGTTCGCTGCCAGGAGATCATGTATTCTTTCCCCGACTCAATCAGTCACTGGTTTGGGGAACACTGTTTTCCCAAAGAAGTTATCCCCCAAGTTCATGGACCCTACCACAGATATTGATGTAAGATCGGACCAGTGGCGTATGAGCTTGCCGTTGTCCACCCCAGCTTTCCAAACCTTCACCCCCTTTCCACGTCTCTCAACTACTTCGGAAGTAATATACTCAAATCCGTCACACTTACTGGCGTTAGAGACATTCAGCTACGTCCAGAATCGAAACGTTAGAAATTGCAATCCAGTTCGTGTAGAAGATCGAGCCGCCCCAGTACTACAAGGGAAGGAAGTTTCCGCTTGGTGCAATGGTGGGGACGCTAAGACGGGTGATTCAACGTGGGAAGTTGAGAGCGCCATGAGGACTTGTAATCCTAACTGTTTTTGGGTAAGGTCCTCTATTTTCGAGGTCGAAAATTTTGTAGATAGGTGGGAATGTTGTGGAGATCCCAGTAACTTAGAGACGTAATTAGGTGTCCAATCATATTTATTATGCTGCTGATTCACCTAGTTTGCTTCATAAATGAGCCGCGCACTACGTCCTGCTTAATTGCGTACTTAACGCTGTCATGCATTGCGCCAATTTCACTATGGAAGTTTCCAATTCAAGTTTGTATGCAGTTGGTCAGTGTGGGAGACGTTCGTTCAAACTAACGTGAGTTTAAGCAAAAAGAGTTTTCGAAAAAAACCCAAAAACCCTCCACTCACCTGTATCACTCATCTTCTTCCTCTGAACCCGACCTTCCATTTTCTCTGATCTCTCTCTAGAACCAGTAATCTTCTCTCTTCTATAACTCATCTTTTTCTTCTCCGATTCACTTTCCAGAACCGTAAGAAAGTTCGTCCAGCTGTGATCTTTCATTTGGACCGAACCTACTTACTTGGATCGGAACTGTAAGTTTCCTCCTGTCTAAAGCTTCGTCTTTTCCTGGTCTCATGCTCACCCATTTTTGGTTGCATGCATGGGTTTTCTAGGTTCTGAATGTTTGTTGATTTTTTTGTGTCTTAGTTTTACGTGAGAACTGTTGAACGAAACCTGGGTGTAAGACGTGGTTAGAGGAAAACCTAGAATATTACTTTTGGAAGTACACTGCTATTCAGGTAAGGGAAGCTTACATATATTTAAATTTAACGTGTAGATTGTTGCAAGCATGATTGGGTTTGTTTTGTATGAAATCTCTGTATACGCGTTTTCTGATCCTTCATGAACGAGTCCTGTTGTGCTGTATGAATGTTTACTGAGAGATTTTTTTGGGTTGTTGAACTGCATGCTGATTGAAACGTATGAAGTGATGAATATACGAAATGCCATGAATTATTCAGATGTTTGATTATTGCAGTATGAATTAATCTGGAAGTGAAGTATAAAGTTCCTCAATTTAGATTCATTTGAAGTATAAAGTATAAGTTAAAATTGTTGTAATCTGGAAAATTCCTAAGGTTGAGAAATCTAAATTTTATTCTTTCCACTGATAAATGACGCTCGTCCCTGAACGGTCTTAAACCGTTCGGTCGTCATTAAAATAACTCACGTTTGGAATTCTTTCATTTGGAAAGAATCTGCTCGCGAATGAGCGTCATCCCCAATGGAATATCTGAGCGTTCGTCTAGCTCAAGCAGTATTAATAATATTTAAAAAAACTTTATGCAATAGTAACGCTCGGTCTTAATACCGAAGGTCGTCTTTAATAGCGTTCGGCCTCATGTCGAGCGTTCGTCTTCAATAGCGTTCGACCTCATGTCGAGTGTTCGTCTTTAAATAGCGTTCGGCCTCATGTCAAGCGTTCGTCTTTAATAGCGTTCGGCCTCATGTCGAGCGTTTTTCGTCTTCAATAGGTTCGACCCTCATGGTCGACGTTCGTCTTTAAATAGCGTTTCGGCTCAGGTTCGAGCGTTCAATCTTTAATAGCGTTCGCCTCCATGTCGACGTTTCGTCTCAATATCGTTCGACCTCATGTCGATCGTTTTTTTTTTTAATATGGTTTTCGTCCTGATCTCAATTGGCGTTCGTCCATACAGTTATTAACTTTCGTTTTTTGAGAAGTGTATCTAAGAATGAAAAATGTGATGTTGAGAGAATGATAAAATGAACGCGCCATATATGAGTGACTTTTATGAGTTTTGAGATTTGAACGAGCGTTCCAAGGAGGAACGACTCTTGGTTGGAAATTGAGATTTGAAAGTATACTGTGGATTAAGTTAACTCCGCTGTCCATCCTTTGTTCCGTGATACGCCCTTCATCAAGTAGAAAAGGGGGTACTCATGTGTGGGAACGCAGGAGTTCCTTAGTCCATAAGTTAACATGGGCGACGTAAGAACGGACTTACCCCACCCCTCGATTGGCACTGTTTTTTTGGTGTTACCCCGTTTACTACCATCACTCGGGTGCAAGGACCGCTTGTAACTACACAGATTCATACAGTCCGTACGTTCTGTCTAGCATTAGTATATTTATGGCTTTGATTGATGTTATAGTATATGTGCTGATTGCGTGATGGTTTGAATATAAATGTTGAAGTATGAATTTAAATTACGTAAGCTTACCCTTGTGTTTTCCTTGTGTTGTCTTATGGTCTTTGTACGTTCGTCTTGTCTTGCAATGATCATCCGTTGTGGATGTGAGCAGATGGTGGTGCATCTCTTGAAGAAATGCTAGAAGAAGAAAATTTGGAAGATGCAAATCTGGTCGAAGTTGAAGTAAAGGCCGAGCCTTAGAGCGCTCGTAGATGTTAGGCTGTTAATGTTAGATCGTTTTGGACGTTCGGTTAATCCTTTTGTAAAACCGTTCGTTCCGCTTTATTCCCTGTTACTCTGATACGCTCGTTATTTTGTAATGAAGCCGTTCGGTTTTGAACCACTGAATGCTGTTAATATTAAAGACTGTTTATTTTACTGTTAATTGTAATTAATCCTGATTTATGGTAATTACTGTATTTTGGGATGTTACAAGAAATGAATTTAAGAAACCTTAATTATCTTTAACAAATCATACTATTTCCTATCTCCACATAATTAATTTAATATGTTTTTAGTATTTAATTTAAAAAATCGAATTGTTATTTTTCATAAATTTAATTAGAAAATTTTCATTTCTATTTCTGTCCAAATTGGTTCTTTGTCAAACTTAAGATTATAAAATCAAACTATTATTTCAACTTAATGATAAAACCAAAAACAAATATTTAAAAATATATTATTTTACATACTTACAATAACAATTTGTTTTAATAACTTAACTAAACCTATGCAAATTTTCAAAAGATTTAAAATTAAAGGTAATTATGATTAAAAATAGCTATAAAAATAGTTGCAAGGAAAATGGAAGAAATCTATGATTAAATTATTGATTAGGAATTATGATTGAAAGTTGTAGGAAGCTTCTTTAGAAGGAAAAAGGAGCAAGTTGTATGCCAAAAAGCATTAGAAGTCAACTTTTAATGATAATGCCACAAGAAGTAATAGAAATGTAAGAGTGAAAATGCTAAAATGAATACATGTGTAGCCTAATGTATTATTGAGTGGATTTTTTTTTTCAGATTTTACCATATTAAGGAATTTTTTTTATTTTTTTATTATTTATTATCTCAGCTTCTTTCCATCATAGAAAGTTTATAATGTTAACACCCTTCTTTCCACTAACAATTGAGTAGACAACTACTCTTTATGACTAAGGAACCTGCCTAAAACTTTCAGATAAAATTAAGGTATGTAAAGTGAAAGCATTTAAGATAAAAATATTATAGAACTAAAGTACTTGATGGTTTATACTTGATAATTATATTTAACAATAAAATTCATAATCTAATAAACTTTTAACTCTAAACTTTAAACAATAAATTTATAGATAATTTTTTTTAATGTAAAACTTATATTCATATTTGAACTTTTAAGAAAAATTTAAAATACAATAACAATTTTTCTCTTTTCAATCACTTATTGGTTGATTCTCAACAAAACGCACCCAATAACACTAGCCTAGTCATCAGAGAAGGCTCAAGCATAGGCTATTTTGGAGCACTCTGACACGCTAAAAGAAGGTTGACGTGGCCCAAATTCAGATAGCACCACTGGGGATAATGCCATCATTTTAATAAATATTCTTTTCAGGATTTATAATAGAAAAACATTCTTTGAAAAAAAAAATCATTTGACATTAATGGTAAGATTAAAATAACCATTAGAAAAAAAAAGGTGGACTTGTCTATTTATAAAAAGAAAAAGAAAAGTAAAGATGGTAAAAGGTAGTGAATTTACTGTGGACATATAAGCACTTTATAATATTTAGATCAGTTTAATACCTATTTTGGTCTTGTTCAAAGTGGTTTTTTTATTTTTGAGTTTTTCAAAGTGATTCTATCTTTTGTAAAAATGTTTCAATTTAATCCTTTTTACTGACGGTGTTTAAAACACTAATGGGAAAAATACATGGTAAGATTAGTCCAATTGACGTGACAATGTTAAAATTCCTTGGCTTTAATTAAACTCTCTCTGTTACAATTAAATTTACTTTACCTTAATTAAACCCCAATTCACTATCATGATACTCTAATTAGAAACTTTTTTACCTCTCTGTTTTCAGGTTCTTGGATAGACCTAGCCTTGGGGTGTCCTTGTGGGTTTCTTAGGGTTTTCTTCTTCTCTTTTGTCTTGGTTAGGGACCATCTTCTCCTTTTCTAGTTAGGGTTGTGATTTGCTGGGTTGAATTTGAGTTATGTTATTTGGGGTTTCTTCTCTACAGGTTTTGATCTAGCGATTTGGGGGTAGAGTTTTGATTTGGGTTCTATTATTTGGGGTTTCTTTTCTTGATTCTTCTCTATAGGTTTCAATCTCGCGATTTGGGACTAGTATTTTGATTTGGAATTCTGGAATTTTTTTTCGTTTGGAGGGTTATGGTTGTAGTTTGTGGTTATCCGGTGGTGGTTTGATTTGGGGATTCTAGTGGTGGTTTGGTTTGGGGTTTTCGGTGGTGGTTTGGGGTTTTTCGGTGGTGGTTTGGGCGTGAGCAGTGGTGGCTGGCAATGTGTTTAGCAAGAAAAAGATGATAATATACTAAGAATAAAATAAAAAGAAAAAACGACCAAATTCAACCATTTTTACAAAAAGATGGGTTCACTTTAAACAACTCAAAAATAGGAGGACCATTTTCACTAAAACTAACAAATTAGAGAACCAAAATACGTATTAAACCTATTTAGATTTGGATATGAAATTGATTCAAAATTTAATATATTTTTATCTTAAATTAAAAGAATAATAATATAAACATTTTATTTAATAATATTAAAATTTTATATGTTAAATTATATTTTAACATTTAAGTTGAAATATATCTTACAACACCATTTTATATAAAGAAATTTAAAAAATTAAATAAAAAATTTATATTTACTTATTTTTAAAATTTAAGAAACAAAATACATTTGAAAGAAAATTCACTCTCAAATCAAAGTTTTACATAATAAAAGTATTTTTTTTTATCTATCACAATTTGAAAACCAATCTCATCATGTAAGAACCTAGAAAATAGAGTATTAGAGTTGATAAGTATTTTAAAATAATGAGACTA
Source organism: Vigna umbellata (assembly GCF_018835915.1). Next base: position 3,089 of record NW_025907754.1, on the reverse strand, counting down.
ACTATTTTAAATATTAAAATAATTCAATAATATAAATAAAAATTCATAAACTCGTCTCATTACCTAAAACACGTACATCCTCTCTCGAACTCTTTCTCTAAGTTCTCTTTTTCCTCTCTCTAAAATTTCTAACTCCTCAATCATCTGATTCACGATTAGGAAGCTCCTCATAGATCACAACAGTGTATTCTCCATTATCTTCCGATCAATTTCCTCTTTAGAGCAAGTAAGTTTCTACTCATTTTCTTAAAATTGTAACTTTAAACGCATGCGACAAAAGTTTCTCGCATGTGTCGTTCATCCCTCCTTTCTAATTCTTTGTTGATAAGAGATTCTAAGGACTCATTTCGATCACAATTTGGTGGTTTGTAGGCATTCCTAGGGTTTCTTGGATTCGAAGCAAGGTCAGAGCATTGTGTAAAACTTGGTGGTTTTCTAATAAGGTAATGGAAGATATTCTTCATTCTAGATTCTAATATTATAATATGATTTGTGGTAACTTGAATGATAGGATGATTTAATTATGATTGAGTTGCATGATCTAGTGTGCATTTTGTTTTGATGATTTAGTGAGTTGTATGAATGTTTAAAATTGAAATGATATGATTCTGAAATGGAATGGATTTTGACCTTGTGAATGTTGTTGTTTAGGGGTGGACAAACTGAATTGCACTGAACTATATTGTTAAAAACTGTACTGAACCCAAAAATAGTTCACTTGAACTGAACTAAACTAAAAAGTAGTTCAGATGAACTAAACTGAACTACACTTTCTATCCTACCAAACTGCACTGCACTAAACTCCACTGAATTGAACTAAACTATAGTGTAAATTGCACTGCACTGTTAACTGCACTAAATTTAACTCATAAAGTTTAAGTTTTCAATACAAAATCAAATCAGAGTGGATTGCAATATGGGCTGCCTCTTCAGCTTGCTCCAATCGTATCACCAGTCCAGAAAAGGTCAGCAACTGATTCACAAACTGTCAACAACTAACAAAATCCCAAATGTAAATCATACCTTTCAAATAACCTACTATCCAAAGACTAATCCAAATATGAATTTCGAAAAACTCTGCATAAATAAGCATCCTATATTAGATATACTTTTACAACATCTTATGGTTTATTATGTGGTAAGGTAAGTAATATTAAATCAATTAGGATCTAATAGAGAAATCAAGAAAAGTGACCAGACTTGTATGATTATGACCAATTATGATCTACTGTGCTTAGTTTTCTCTTAGGCATATCAACAAACATGTAAAGATCATAAATTTGAGAAAAACCAACCCAATGCAAATGATGAGTCAACTCCAAAGAGAAAAAGATAGCAAAAATGGAAGCAAAATTATGCTCCACGAAGAATCTTATGGTGGCAACGGAGCAGTTAAACGGATGCAGGAAAAGCTCCAATAAAACCCTTGGAAGATGGCTAGGGTCGAGCAGTGAAAAGCAAGTACGAAAGGCTTGAAAACTTGTCGAGCAACGGAGGGCTAATAAGGGGAGAAAGGAGGAGGGATGGGCGGCGACAAAGAGGAAGTGGGCAGCTACGGAAAGGAAGAGATCAATGACGCCAGAAAAACTGAGACAGTGATAATTGAATATGAATTCTAATGGCGAAAGAAATTGAGCAAAGAAATTAAGACAAACAGTTAACACAATTAACTGCACTGAAATTATTTAAAGTTCAATTTTTTAAACTGAACCAAAGAATAGTTTAATTAGTTATTAGTATACACCAGTTTAGTTTTTTTAAGTATAATATAGTATAGATAACTGTAGTTTAGTACAGTTTGGTAAATTATTCCCAGCCCTATTGTTGTTGTAGTGTTGGTAGTATTAGTTATGGTGAAATGTTGAGGAGAAATTAGTAAGTAAGAATTATAGACTATTTTTTTAATGCTCCAAATTTCAGGGTGTTAACGGTTATTCAAAAACCGATAAAATTCAAAACTTTATCATAGCGTGAAAACATATTTTTAGAAACCTTAACATTTAAACGACATAATTTATTCAAAACATAATAGTTCCAAAACACTTGTCCAATGAAATAACGAAGGAAATAAAATAACTTCAATTACATTATCTTAAAGTTCAAACGTAATAACTTTAAATAAAAGCTCCAAGTCTATCCCTCGTTGTCTCTCAAATCTATCATGCATGAACACCATCTACAACATCATCTGCTCACGTATAACACATTAGACGATCATTGCCGATAATATCATTCACAACACAAACACAAACACGTGTGGGGTAAACTATCGATAAGACAATCATAATAATAATAAGATATAAAGACATTGAATATATAGACCATAAATCACCCTATACCCAACAATAATAACAACAAATTCCTAATCCTCTAACATAACAACTTAATCATAATGAATTATTCAATTCTCGATCCTTGATCTTCAATCCTCGATCCTGACCCTTGAATCTTTATGTCATCACTAACATCTCACACATAGACTGATGGCAACTCCTTTAGGACTTTCCATCTAAAGAAGTAACAACTTAAACTAAGACTAAAGAAAGGGAAGTGGAATAAGGATTTCTAAAAGTTCTTTCCTTATCTAAGTCTTAGATGGATTCTCTTTAACTAAATCCATTTACATTTTTTTTGTAGGACACTAATAAAGGCTGGGAAGTATGCCTACACATCCTAGGAAGCTTGCAAAGCAAGGGAGCAAAAAGGAGGCAAAGAAGAGTGCATTTTGCAGTCAGCCGTGTAACTTCTCCTCTTTGAGCACGTTTTAAATGATTCACACATGGAACACGCGGCCAGCCTTGAAGCATCTCCTGCTGATGGACAAATTTATGAACACCAAAATATGATGTCACAAACTTGTTTTTCAATCGGCAAGTGTGACCGAATCGTTCAAGTAATAAACTTGGTAAGACCAAGTATCGTTCTTCCCAAAGGACTCACGGCCTAGTTTAGTTGTGTGGTTTCTTGATTAGCTAAGACTTAAAGACGAAATATTTAGATTTTTATATGCAAAAGACGAAAATTAAATATGTATGCATGAAGTTTTGATCAATGGCAAAAAAACAAAAGATAAACACTTTCAATGAAAT
>NW_025907751.1:0-13805 GCF_018835915.1 Vigna umbellata | reverse complement strand
TTATGCAAAGTTATCATGTTGCTTGGTAAAACTATTATGTTAATAAATTAATAAATTATTTTTTAGGGTAAAAAAGATTTAAATTATGAGAAATATTATATTTGTCTATACGCGCGCGCGCACGTGTTTGACAGGGTTTTATTACTAGAAATTTTCCACACTCTTATCAGATTGTGTTGCCTCGGTCAAATTGCTTTGATTTAAGCAACATGAGAATCACTTAATAATGAAAATAATGTTTAGAATAATATATGTAAAAGAATGTTTAAATAAATATGAGTTACGTCATGTTATTTTCCCATAAAGTGTTGAACCATAATTAATTTTTTTTACTGAACCGTATGTCAAATTTATGCTAATAAAAGTATTCATATTTAATATATGATCACAGTATCTGAACACGATTACCTACTTTTATTGTTTTTCACCATTTTTAAACTAAACTTTCAATAGTTGAATTGGAAAAGTAAACTTCTAGAAGATGATTTTTATTTTCAAAATAATAGCTAAGACCTACGAGACCACTNCTTTATGCAAAGTTATCATGTTGCTTGGTAAAACTATTATGTTAATAAATTAATAAATTATTTTTTAGGGTAAAAAAGATTTAAATTATGAGAAATATTATATTTGTCTATACGCGCGCGCGCACGTGTTTGACAGGGTTTTATTACTAGAAATTTTCCACACTCTTATCAGATTGTGTTGTCTCGGTCAAATTGCTTTGATTTAAGCAACATGAGAATCACTTAATAATGAAAATAATGTTTAGAATAATATATGTAAGAGAATGTTTAAATAAATATGAGTTACGTCATGTTATTTTCCCATAAAGTGTTGAACCATAAATAATTTTTTTTACTGAACCGTATTTCAAATTTATGCTAATAAAAGTATTCATATTTAATATATGATCACAGTATCTGAACACGATTACCTACTTTTATTGTTTTTCACCATTTTTAAACTAAACTTTCAATAGTTGAATTGGAAAAGTAAACTTCTAGAAGATGATTTTTATTTTCAAAATAATAGCTAAGACCTACGAGACCACTTTTATGTTTTTACAATTAAATATATAGTTATAATAACTGGTCATAGCTAATTTGGTTTAGCACACCACGAAATTTCAACCATGAAGATTCCACATCATCATATAAAGACAAGAACGTCAAAACATATAACACTTGTTAATTCAATAATTGAATGATCAACTTCAAAGAGAATACTAATTACGATAAATTTCATGCATGATAATGACCATTGCATTGCTAGTTGGTCATACACGATATAGAAAACATTAAAAAAAAATGAAGTAAGAAAAAGCTGATCATAATATCTTTATTGAAGAGTCAAATACTTTTTTTCCACATATGCAATGAAGTTTCATAGGAAAATAAAAGATGAAAGGTTCTAACAAGTGCTAATGATAAAAACAATTCAGAATACATACTTATATATAATCATGAGTTTTTAATGTATAAAATTGAAGTAATTAATTATTTAAACGATTAACTTAATGACTATAACACATTGTAACGTTCCTAATTCGTCTACCGTTTCCACTTAATAATATAATTCATTATTTAATTACTTTTGATTTTCTCAAATTCTTATGTTTGTGTGCAGCGTAGCAGGAGATAGAAAAAAGAAAAAATAGAGAAGAATTCGAAGAACTGAATAATCAAAACAAAATTGTCCGTTTGAGGTGTCAATTGTCTTAGTCCATTGTAAATTTTCATAAAGGCAAAACAATGTAAAAGAAAGAACCCATATTCAATACAACTCTTCAGTTCTCGTGTACATGAGTAATGAGTAGAAAGAAAGCATAGATCTCCTTAGGAGTTAAATGTGGTCCAAGTTCAGAGCTTGTTAGAGAAAAAGGTAAATATTGTTCATTTGAATGACCATGAATTTTCTTGTGAAGAGATATAAGGATTTTTGTTGTATCTGGTAATTTTAACTTATAATCCATCCCAATTTATTTTTTATTAGCACTAGAGAGTACTGTCTGTATGGCTGTAGTTTGACCATCATATCTCCGATTTACATTTGCACGTCTTTCCTCTTCTTATTAACCTGGATTTTTTATATAGTTCTATGCTCTAGATAAATTCTACTTCAAAAACTGTAGCAGTGTATCACGATCCTTCAACAATTCTTGTAGTGCAAGTAGATCTTTGCTATGTTGTTGATAAAGAATGATATGATGAAAAGATGACATACCAATCCTGGGATGAAAAGATGTATTATACTAATATTGTGCCCATGGTAACAGCGGCTGCTACATTTTTTATTTTTCAAACAAATAACATTTCATGTACATTTGGAGAGTCTTTTTCAAATTCTCTGTTTCACCTTCTGCTTGGGAATAATACGATGAATTCATATTCATGGTACCTTGTGATCACCACAATTGCTGCCAAAAAGCACTGTTCAAGACATAGTCTCTATCTAAAACAACAGTTTTAGGAAAACCATGAATCTTCTCCAACATCGTTGATGAATTCCTCTGCCACAATTTTAGCTGTAACACCAACTTTTAGAGGTATAAAACGACCATACTTGGATAGCCTATCAACCACTACCAAAATATTGGAATATCCATGAGACAGGAAAACATCAGTGATAAAATCTAGAGCGATATCATCCCAAACCTGTTGAGGAATTGGAGATTGAAGTAAATCACTTGCTATGTGGACAAATTTAACATTGCCTCACAGAATTACGCATATCCACCTACATATGAACCAGAAAAATTGTTGAGCAATTCTGGCCAAAGTCCTTTTAACTCCTATGTGACTCCACATCTTCCTGATACGAAATTTAGAGCAAATTGTTTTCAATGTAATCAACAAATGGAATCATCCGTCTGCCTTTCCAAAATATTAGTCCATTTTTAATTTGATAATACTAAAACTACAATCATTCAAAACTTTTAGTGTAACACATAGACTAGGATCATACTAAAACTCATCGCTTGATGCTTATATTGAAAGCATAATCTTATAACTCTGATACTACTTATTAAACGTAATAAAAAAAATGAATTTATTTACCAAGTACTAAGAGAAATACAGGTACCACTGTTCAAAACTGTAAAATTGCCATCTTAATGAAATGTTTACAAATGAAAATAACTGCTTTTTCTGAAAATACTAAAACAAATGAGGAAAACTGCTCCCCTAAGAACTTTCCACATAACACTCCTCACTGTTATACATCTTTCTACACCTGTACTATTATATGTTCTTGTGATAACTCCCGATCATTGTAGTCAAACATAAACACAAACAAATAGAAGGGTAACCTAACATAAAATACATAACCTAAAATTTAAAACCAAACATATGCTTTATTATCACAATTTATCCACATAATTTACTCATTTTCCAACACCTATAGTAACACATATACATTAACAAACATTTTCTCAGCAAGGTCTCAAACTCATAAAGTCACAAGTTCACACAAAACCACCACAAGCTCACATAAAGCTATGTGAGCTACCGATTGTTACACTTACACAAAGTTTCCAACCTTTCACTCACACAGAGTCTATCCACTATCTTACTTACATAGAGCTTCCAAACATCCATTCTCATAAAGCTTAAGAGATATCTTAAACCATACTGGGTTACTAGTTGTATCATTCACACAAAGTTTACCAATCATTCACTCACAAAACTAAAATTTATGTTCACATATAGACATACAAAGTTCATTCATGCTCACACAAAGACTTATAGAGCCATAGGCAGGACTGGTCCACAAAGTCTACCTTTTCCTAAGACACACAACACATCATTCATATAGTCATACCAATCATAAAAACTTCTTCTTTTTAACATACCCTACTCAATCATGCATTCATCACACCAACAATCTAACTTACCTTTCATAATAAAAACTTCTTTAATCTTCACTCTCACATTCGTCCTTGTTTATCTTCAAAAATCAACCATGGTTCTGATTTGAATGCCTCACCGTTATCTCAACACACCTATATATAGGGAAACCTTCAATCCAAAGTTCAGTTTTATCTCTGACGAAATTCAAGGAAAAAACAAAGAAAATAACTTGGAGATAAATTTTTGTATTAATTGGATCTAATTTAGTTTATATATCCCTTATGACTACTATATCCTTTAGGGAATGGGTGGTCCAATAACGGATTGATAGTGGGTGGAACAATATGTCCAACAAATAATAAATATTGTTAGGATAGCTCTAACTTGACCCTAATACCAAGTTAAGGAGTAGACTTTAAGTCTAACTCAACCCAAAAAACTGGCATGTAATATGAGGTTTGCACCCACTACTTATATACTTTAAATTGATCTTATCTCTAATCGAGGTGGAACTTCCAACTTTTACAATCTTAACTAAATAATTATTCACAAAATATTATCTCAAAAAATATTTTTAAATAAAATAAATAATTAATAAATCAACTTATCTTTTAGAGAACATTTTAATTGAAATATTTTTAAATTGAATAATTAATAAACAAGTTTATCTATTGAATCTCTTAAATGAAATAATTTTTTTAAATTATTGTTTTTAATTTTTCATGTTCTTAAACTTAACACATTTGAAATAGAGCTTAAATAGGTGTCATCATTTGCCATTAATTGCAATTTAACCATAGTACACACATTCACCAAATCAACAATTCAATCACAAATTATCAGACAATCAATTCAGACAATATAAATTAGAATGTATAAAAATATTAGGGTTAAATATATTTTTAGTCCCTCAACTATCAAGCGATTTTGCTTTTCGTCCCTATTTCAAACTTTGTACGATTTAATCCCGCTACTTAAGGAAACCATAATTTTTGGTCCTCTAAAAAAAACGGAGTTAAAAATCGGGTGACGTGGCTAACGTCTAGCCACGTGTCGTTTGCCACGTTGGTATTTTTTTGTTTCCCAGGAGGTCGTCCGCTGTTTCTTCTGGGTCTCCACCGTCGTTCTCTCATCCACAATCGACGAGGATGACACCTCAAACGCTGCAAGGGGCTCCTTCACGCGAAGAAGGAGCTGTCGGAGAAGAAGTGGAGGAGAGATCTAGGACAACAAAGAGTCGCGACACGCCGAAGAAGCTCTGATAGCTTTCGCAACAAGGGAAGACGACGACGACAAAGCTAAACCTTCAACAATGTCGTTTGGAGGCGAAAAGGAGTTAGGGTTTCGAGTGGTTTCGTCTTCGAAGGTCGAAATTGAAGGTTTTGAAAACCCTTGTTGTTGTCTTCGTCGATACGCCATGGAATCAATCCACCACGATTGTGTGGATCGAACGAATCAATCACAAGAAGAAAAACACCGAAACGATTCGCCTGAAAACAAACCGAACTAGCCCACCGCTAGTGCCACGGCCTCGAAGCTACCAGAAACTACTTCCTCCCCAACTCCCAACAGTGACCCACCTTGTTCAACTGTGCTAGTCAGGTTTCCCGCCAGTTTTGAAATGTCAAAAATACTTTCTTGTACCAGTAAGTGATTTTCCATAAGCTTTGTTGGTTGCATTCTTTTTTCAGTTTCAAGATTGGTTAGACTTCTGCAACTGGGCGCCTGATTAACAAAGGGTTTGCCAATGTTAATGACCATCAGGGCTTTCTTTCCATCAAAGTGGTTGATGATGGTTCCCTGCATTGGATGATCCCAAGTGGTTTCTCCCCGGCTCTCCTTTCCTCTGTCCTGGTAGATCTACCTTCTCAAAAACAGATTTTGCTCCTGTGCCAGAAAGCAATACACCGTGAAAGAGAGAGAAAAAGGTGAGAAAGATTCAGTGAGTGTCAGAAAAAAAAAATACTTGGCATACACCGTTAGCCACCTCAGCTAATTTTTAACGCCGTTGTGTTTTTGGAGGACCAAAAATTATGATTTATTTAAAGAGAGGGTCAAATCGTACAAGTTTGAAATAGGGACGAAAAACAAAATCGCTTGATAGTTGAGAGATTAAAAACATATTTAACCCATAATATTATTAGCTTCTTTTATCTAACTTATAGTTCTTCGCTAGAGATTTATTTATCAAAAGATGCTCTAATTATCTATACAAACACAAACATGGTATCACAACACTAAACATATCATTACTATCACAACTAAATAAATATTCATTTTGAATTATTTTAAGTCACATGTATAAATCTTAAAATTCCCGTGTTCCTTAAAATACTAATATAATTAAAAAATAAATAAAAAAATAAACTTACCATATTTGAGATTCTGATAAATTAGAAGTGTTGACCTATCCTTATAAATCTAACAGTGATACTTGACTCTCAAATAGAAAACAAACTCAAAAGATTAGAGAAAAAAAAGGAAAAAGAAAGTTTTAAATAATCTTTCTAGAGATATGATATACCTTTTTTTCATTATTGATAATGTGATTTTATTTTAGTGAACAATTTTATTAAAATGGAATGTTATGCTTATATTTGACATTAATTTTTATTATGTAAAGTATTAATCTAAGATTATAATTTGAAATAAAAAAATAAACCATTATTTTTGTATTAATTTATTCATTAACACTTTCAAGGAAAAAAGTATTTATAAAATAATATTAATTATATAATCTAAACTCTGTCATATAATTTTTCTTAAAAAAACTATAAAATAAATTAATCTACGCATGAATTAATTTTAACTTATAAAAGACTTATTTTCCGTTTCTTCTTATTTGTCCTATGGTTACAACGTCTATATATATATATATATATATTATATATATATATATATAGTATATATTAAAGTGTGTTTATATGCATTAATTTGACTTATTCATAAAATAAATTAAGAAAAAACATGTACAAATGAGGGGACTTAGTTTGCTGAATATTATATCTTTTAATGCAGATTTATTTACTAAATTAAACAAATTTCAATTTTTAAATGAAATATCGATAATTAAATATTTCAACTGTTTTATGTTTATTCGTGATATTAGCGAAGAAGTTGATCACGGGTCTAGAGTTTGAAAAATTTTGAACAATAAATAAAAAAAATTATTTGTATTATAATTTATATCTTATTATTATGATTTTAAGTGCTATGTAAACATTTTAAATTCACTAACAAGGTTTCTTTTTAATAAATTTTTAAAAAAATTTGCCAATTTTAACACTACAATACCTAACAGTAGAAGGGGAAAACAAAATTGTCTCCCTGTAATAGCAATGTAAAAATTCACTTCTTGTAGATTTTTCCTTAACTTATCAAATCATGTACGTATGATATTTTGTTAGTTTGTTTTTCGCGAAAAGTCATGTATGGATAAATGCAACAGCATGTTAACCCCAAACATTTGCGTTGGTTTCAACACATACCAAAATCTTTTGCAAAGAAATGCCAAACCATCTGACCCGATAATAACATGTATTTGTGTTCAATTAATTATCCTTCAAGAGAGTGGAGTGTCACAAGTGATGCGTTATACCGTGCTTTCTGATTTTCTCCATCACAAAGCACATATTAGTCTACCAAAATTCATTCCCCAAACGTGATTATATCATATAAGTGCTAAGGAGAGTATTCATACTCCGTATCAGTAACAAAATTAAGGTACTCATAATCCATAGATCCTAGATTAAGAGCATTTCCCACCCATTACTTTTGCATTAAATAGTACTATAAAACCATTTCCACACATTGTTTCTTGATTGGTTTTTCGGTGTGAGCCCTTCCGTGTTAACAAACTTGTTTCAAGTACTCACTCTTTCACTCACTTCTTTTGCTTTCTTCCCTATCATTTTTTTTAGTTTGGTATGCTAGAAAGTGTTGCAGACATTTTCCTTGTGCTTTTTCATTTTGAATTTCTTTCTGATGGAGTAGTGGATTGAATAGTGTTGCATGGTATGAAACACCTGTACTATTATATGTTCTTGTGATAACTCCCGATCATTGTAGTCAAACATAAACACAAACAAATAGAAGGGTAACCTAACATAAAATACATAACCTAAAATTTAAAACCAAACATATGCTTTATTATCACAATTTATCCACATAATTTACTCATTTTCCAACACCTATAGTAACACATATACATTAACAAACATTTTCTCAGCAAGGTCTCAAACTCATAAAGTCACAAGTTCACACAAAACCACCACAAGCTCACATAAAGCTATGTGAGCTACCGATTGTTACACTTACACAAAGTTTCCAACCTTTCACTCACACAGAGTCTATCCACTATCTTACTTACATAGAGCTTCCAAACATCCATTCTCATAAAGCTTAAGAGATATCTTAAACCATACTGGGTTACTAGTTGTATCATTCACACAAAGTTTACCAATCATTCACTCACAAAACTAAAATTTATGTTCACATATAGACATACAAAGTTCATTCATGCTCACACAAAGACTTATAGAGCCATTGGCAGGACTGGTCCACAAAGTCTACCTTTTCCTAAGACACACAACACATCATTCATATAGTCATACCAATCATAAAAACTTCTTCTTTTTAACATACCCTACTCAATCATGCATTCATCACACCAACAATCTAACTTACCTTTCATAATAAATAAAAACCTTTATCATGACAGCGAAACTCACATAGTTAACACATTTTAAATACAAAAACTTGAAGTACAACACACATTACACTAGATGGTAGTAACATAAACTCAAATCATGCCTAACCAATCACAAAGACTTAGTTTCCCTTACATAGATTTTTCTCCAACATTCTACATTTTATGATAATAATGCAACTAGATCTATGTTACAACACATTCACCACACAACACTTCCTAGGACAAAATTAAAGTTAACTCTCTTTATCCAGATACTCAATGTTTCAATCAAACTTCTTTAATCTTCACTCTCACATTCGTCCTTGTTTATCTTCAAAAATCAACCATGGTTCTTATTTGAATGCCTCACCATTATCTCAACACACCTATATATAGGGAAACCTTCAATCCAAAGTTCAGTTTTATCTCTGACGAAATTCAAGGAAAAAAACAAAGAAAATAACTTGGAGATAAATTTTTGTATTAATAGGATCTAATTTAGTTTATATATCCCTTATGACTACTATATCCTTTAGGGAATATGTTTACGGTTAAGAAGTGGACTTTATGTTTAACTCAACCCCACACTATATACATCTCGAGCGTCATACTAGATATTAATGGGTGGTCCAATAACGGATTGATAGTGAGTGGAACAATATGTCCAACAAACAATATATATTGCTAGGATAGCTCTAACTTGACCCTAATACCAAGTTAAGGAGTAGACTTTAAGTCTAACTCAACCCCAAAAAACTGGCTTGTAAGACGAGGTTTGCACCCACTACTTATATACTTTAAATTGACCTTATCTCTAGTCGAGGTGAGACTTCCAACTTTTACAATCTTAATTAAATAATTATTCACAAAATATTATCTCAAAAAATATTTTTAAATAAAATAAATAATTAATAAATCAACTTATCTTTTAGAGAACATTTTAATTGAAATATTTTTAAATTGAATAATTAATAAACAAGTTTATCTATTGAATCTCTTAAATGAAATAATTTATTTAAATTATTGTTTTTAATTTTTCATGTTCTTAAACTTAACACATTTGAAATAGAGCTTAAATAGGTGATCATCATTTGCCATTAATTCTGCTACCCCTTTTAACCATAACCCAATTGGTGTAGAGCATGCCATTAGAAACTTCTTGACAAAGAATCAGCTGGAATATTATCCTTCCTTAGTTTATACTGAATTGAGAAGTGATAGCCCAAAAACTTTGGCAGCCATTATTGTTGTTCCAAAGTTTGCAATGTTTGTTCCAACAAATCTTTCAAACATTTTTTATAAGTTTTAATTATGAACTTGTTGTCTAATAAGTAGTGTCTAAATTTGGCCAAGGCTCCCGTGATGGCATAAAGTTATCTGATGTAAGCAGATTTCTACTGTATTCTAGGAGACTATATTTTTTTCTTTTGAAAAAGTACTTTAAAGCTGTTGATTCAGAAACAGCCTTTATACCATTGGTTGATGCATTAGTGTCTAAGGCAAATGTTGATTCAACAAAATTAAGAAGAGATAGCACCAGAGCAGATGTAATAGCATTTTTCAAGTGTTGGAACGACTTAGTTGCTGCTACATATATTTAAAGGCGTCCTTCTTCAATAAGTTTGTTAATGGAGTTGTAGTCGTTGCATAGCCTTTTATGGAAAGTCTATAGTAGCTTGTTAAACCAAGGATCCACACAATTATTTAGCTGAAATAGGTTGAGGCCATTGTTGAGTGACTTCAATTTTATCATTTTTTATGACAACACCTAATCCAGTTGTATGCCCCAAATAATTGATCTCCTCAAATGCAAATAGTCTTGTAGAAATTTCAAGACTATTTCTAGATAATGTAAATGGTCTTTCCATTTCAAGTAATATATCATGATATGTCATAAAAAAAAACAAGAACAGATTTTCACAAACATACTTGAAAAATCTCATTCATAAGACTTTGAAAGTAGTTGATCACTACAAGAAAATCTCTAAACAGCAATCAATTTTATAGAAAAAAGAAAAAAAAATATCAATTTATAAACTAAAGACTATTGGTATATAAAATAGTCTCTATTATGAATAAAAAAATTATAATTGGATTGTTAATTATCTCTAAATTAATCACTTTGGCTACCAACAAAAAATTATTATTTAAATTTGTCACTAATTAATTAGAAACCAATTTAGACACTAATTCTTTTAGTAGCCAAAACCAAGAAGCACCCAAAATGAAAGAAATTGCCTAAATGAACCTAAAGTCTATATGACAACCTAAATCTAGAATGAAAATCTAGAATTTATGTGATGCTACTATGCTCATGCCGAAAAAACTATCCAAATTAAAATGATGTTGGGTTATAAAAGATGAGAGCTAGTCACGGATGATATGCACAGGTCCATGAAATGAACTAAAATTAGCTATGAATGCAATACCGTCACAGCATTATGAGTCAATATGTGAAACTAATTTTTGTGCAGAGCTATATTAGAGCATGTAAACCAAGTTCAGCAAAATCTAGAGTGAGCTAAAATGCAAACCTATTAGACTATGTACAAGGTCAAAAGAATCAAATTTAAATCTGACCACAACTACAGTAACATGACAACAACAGCACCTTACTATGTGAAGTCAAATTTTATGCAATAAATGACCTAACCAATCCATGAATGATACAAAGATGGTTTAGACAATATGAATCCAGATTTTTATGCATGGGAATGAATTAACTATCATGCTAGAGATGGCAACATGTTGGAATGCACTTGAGGTAAACCTAATCAAATCTGGTTTATGCTAAGAATGAAATGAGAATATAAATATCGAATAGAGAATGAAAGCTACATTATATATCATAAGTTGACCTAAGAGACACTTACCGATTTCAGAAAATACATGGGATCTAATATCTAAAATTTGGGTATCAAGACATACACAAAACTAGAAATTAAAATGAATGCAAGCAGACCTAATATCAATACTATCGAGGTTAACCCTACTACACAATTTAAATCACAAAAACAAGGCATAGGACAGTGCAAAAGTAAGATCTATTTAAAACTGGAAAACCAAGAATTAAAAATACACTAAACAACAACAACGAATTTGATCCAGAGTTAAAACTTCCTGTTCTGATTGGTATGAAAAATTGAATCCTGACTCAAGAAGACCTCTTCGGAAATAAGGCCCTCCTTATGGTCTTCAAATAAAAACCAAGAATTCCGTAGTTTCCACTTAATTTCCCAAACAATTCAAGAACATAAATCTGAATTAAGGTAAACACAAAGATGATGAACAAAACCTAAAGAATTACTACACATGCTTCAGGAATTCAAAAGAAATGTAAAGCATTACAAAAAATTAAAAGAACTCATAAATGTAAAACAGTAAATTAAAAATTGCAAGAAACATAGAGAATCAAAATTGAGGGAAAAAATATACAAGAAAATTACGCAGGAATAACGAGAGAAAGTAGAAATTTATTGAGAAGAAGAAAATTACATAATTGGAGAAATGATACAGAAAACCCGAAGAAGGAAAAAAAAAACTCGAACCTAAGCGTCTTCAGGTACAAATGTGCCCTGGTTCAACCTTTGTATCTTGCTGGTTTCGCAACTATGTCAGCCCTTCGAAGAGGAATCTCGAGTTAACTTGGCGAGATCTGCCAGCATAGCGTTTTGATTAAAGGGTCTTTTATGCAAATATGCAAAATTGAAGGAAGGGTTAAAATTCAAAAATTGTAAAACAGTAGACCTGTCTAAGAAATGTTGTGCTTTATTCTATTTTTATTTTTTCTAACATAAACAAGAATTATTATGGCTAAAGAAAGCTTTTGAAAAGATTTTTTCAGAAAACTCTAATTTTTCTGCAAAAACTAAAATATATTCTACTCTAAGAAAAATACAAACTAATTAAAACTAAAAATTTAAAAAGACATTTTTATAAAAGAAAAAGAGACAAAACTAGAATGCTACATACTTTCATAAATCATTTATTTTTTCAATAATTCAAACCACAAATCAAAGATGGCAAATGACAAACTCGTTCAGTAAGCCTAATTACTTACTTAGCGAGTTATCTTTGAAAAGACACTCTAACGACTAAATGGTTCGTATAATGAGTCAAACAATATAATTAAATGCATATAAATGTGTCTAGTGAGAGCATACTCACCCAACAACCTCTCCTCGCTTGTCTCTCTGCTAAACTTGAGGTTAACTTTTGTTTAGGAGAGTATGCTCGCCTAGCAAGTAGATCTCTCCTAACTCTCTACCAAACTCGAATTTAACACTCACACCTAATGAAGAATGAGCTTGCACAATCGGTCTATATTATATAGACTATAGGGAGTCTTCACCTTTTTTATTCAAGTCAAAAAGCAGTGTCACTTCGTTTAAAATGATTCATTAGAAGCCAAAGATGTCATCCATAAATTATCAACTCCAATTTCACAACCAAGATATACATTTAAACATTCAAACTTAGTTTACTTATCTAAATCAAAACACACACCTAAATTATAAACAATTGCTACAATTATAACAATTCACTAACTAAATCAAAGGTTGCAATTCAGCCATAGTCCACACATTCACCAAATCAACAATTCAATCACAAATGATCAGACAATCAATTAACACAATATAAATTAGATTGTATAAAAATATTATTAGCTTCTTTTATCTTGGTTAAACAAACATTTAACTTTCGCTTCGTTAGTGATTTATTTATCAAAAGATGCTCTAATTATCTATACAAACATCGTATCACAACTCTAAGCATATCATTACGATCACAACTAAATAGATATTCACTTTGAATTATTTTAAGTCACATGCATAAATCTTAAAATTCGCGCGTTCCTTAAAATTCGCGCGTTCCTTAAAATACTAATATAATTAAAAAATAAATAGAAAAAAATGAACTTAGCATATTTGAGATTCTGATAAATTAGAAGTGTAGACTATCCGCTATAAATCCAATGGTGATATTTGACTCTGAAATAGAAAACAAACTCAAAAGATTAGAAAAAAAAGGAAAAAGAAAGTTTTAAATAATCTTTCTAGAGATATGATATACCTTGTTTTCATTATTGATAATGTGATTTTATTTTAGGGAACAATTTTATTAAAATGGAATGTTATGTTTATATTTGACATTAATTTTTATTATGTAAAGTCTTAATTTAAGATTATAATTTGAAATAAAAAATCAACCATTATTTTTGCATTATTTTATTCATTAACACTTTCAAGGAAAAAATATTTATA
>NW_025907748.1:3771-23770 GCF_018835915.1 Vigna umbellata | reverse complement strand
CACCACGCCTGCTTGCCTTTTGAGCTGACCTTGAGCGTCATATGATTCAGCACGCTACCCGAGCGCCCTAAGTGGGGCGCTGAGCACTGGCAATTGGGCTTGGGCTGTGTTTTCTATTATTATTTCGAACTATTTAATGATTTGGACGACCTAGGGAAGGTATCTTTTGACAGAAGAGGCGCATAAACACACTTTTTGACCCCTCAAAGGAGGATTTGGATGCGAAAGCTCTTATCTTCAACTTCTAGGATTTTATCATTCATTCTTTTCCACTATTCATCTAGTTTCACCACGCCAATGGTGAACTAAATTGTATTTGTTGTTGGGGAATGATGTAAACCTTTGTAAACTCTCATGTATTGAATTGATTCTTAATTATATATGCTTCTTTCATTAATTGTTAGGGTAATTCTTCTTCACTCAATGCTTGCTTTGTTTAACTCATTCATTAGCATGATGTATGATTTTCATGAGTACCAGAAGGTATCTTACAATTCAGGTTCTGGAGAGTTATTTCCAGAAGTAATATTGCTCAGGAATGGGGGTATGAGTTATGGTTGTCTTAAGCTACTAATCTAATGCAGAATCAATTATTAGGGATGCAAGGAATTATGACCTAGTAATTAAGGATAGGTTTTCTTCGCCGAGGAATCAAGTTTTAGGTACTTTAGATAGTGACATTGAAATTTATGAAGAAGTAGAATTCGTATATGCATGAGAGCAAACTAGGTGAAACCTAACCCCAACAACATATGCATCCCATAATATCATATTCATTCGTTCATCTCTGCACTTTTGCCCAATTGATCAAGTTGCATGCATATTTACTTTTCTGTATATGCATTTTAAACCAAAAGATTTTGTTCTCAAGTCTTATTTAATCAAGAAATCACATAAATGTTTAGGCCGTGAGTCTCTTGGGAAACGATACTTGGTCTTACCATGTTTATTACTTGATGCGATTCGGTACACTCGCTGGAGTCTTAACACATATATAAGGTATACAAGAAAAAATGTTTAATGTAATAAATAAGAAAAACCACTAACATATATCTAAAACAAAAAACTAGAAAAGTGTTATAGGAAATAAAATTCAACAAAAGTATTTATCAACAATGTAAAGGGAAAACTGTGCAGAGGGATCATAGATGAAATGGTGGTAATGAAATGACAAGAGGAAGTCAAGAGGATGAAGGATCAAAAGA
Organism: Vigna umbellata; assembly: GCF_018835915.1. The sequence continues at coordinate 22,565 of NW_025907748.1, read as the reverse complement.
GAAAAGCCATCTTACCAGACAAAGGCCATTCTTCCCTATCTGTTGATAGTGGTAGTAGCCCAGATCCTATTTCTCCTATATTTGCCTTTGAAATTTCTTCTGTCAAGAAATTGGGAGGCATAAGCCTATATCCATTAGTGCAGACAGTGCTACAAAAAATGTGTACAATATTGATAAGTTATGGGATTATTCTTGGGATCATAGGTGTCTTAGGTGCATTAGTAGTTTCAGGACATCTGAGAATTAGTTCCTCTGTAGATCCTGATACAACAAGCAACCTTTTAGGTGTTGGACTCCATGACAAAGGTAGTACTATGTTTGAAGACAAGGTCTATATTCTACTTTTTTCTTTGGAAAAGGCATTTCAAGCAACACCTAACAGGATAATGACCAACAATGTTTACACATATTTGTTGGTCGCTTCGGTATGGCTGCCTTCTTTCATGATATCTACACTCCATATTCCTATGCTGCAAATATGGCAATTGTCCTTTCATTTTACTATATTTTGATAAAAGTTCTATCAATGTCTTTACAATGATTTATTCAGTATAAGCCCATTCTTCTTTTATTTTATAAAATCATGTTAGGGATCAGAATGAGATTTTAACAACTCAATTACGTTAGCACCTTAAAACTCCATCAATCACATGCCACCACATGTAAACTCCATAAAAAGGAAAAACAAAAAGATACAAAAAGCATGAGGGGACTAGACCAAAATTCATGCAAGAGAAAAAACCTCAAAACACCAACAAAAGCTAAACATAGGGAATCTTAAATGATTTATAAAGAAATCAAACTTAATATTCGAAGGTAAAAAGTCATATCATGACATTGGCCATACCAATTTGTTGAATTATAATGTAAAATGTCCTCTTAGTAACCATGACCCAATGCAAATGAAGGGAAAACATAAAAGCCTTCAAATCTCTTTGAATGCTTAATAGAGATGTATGTTCAAAAATGTCATTATGTGATCAGGTTATTATCCTCATTTGTTGATGTTTTTATTTTTCTTTGTTTTCTCTCCTTTTCAAATCAATGCCTCTTCTTCTGAGGATGAACTAAATTTCTATGATTTTGGTCATCTTTTGATCATTCACAACTTTTGTTGGTGCTTTTGCATTCTCTTCCATTTGCACCTAGGCCTCTACAGAGAAGAGCGCTACAGGTATTAGCTTAACAATCATGCATCTATAGTTTATAAGTTGTGTTTTATGTGATTTATGAGGTATTTGATGTTTCATGTGTATTGTATGTGATGAAATTCTCAGTACAACTCACTTATACATTAATGTACTGCTTACTTCATGCATTTTAATTTCTGGAATATTATAGATTTTATTGAGGCTTAAGTTTGTTGCTACTTTTAATATTTGAAAGATAATGTTGGAACAGAAACATTTATTGACCTAGGCTGGTGCAAAACTGAAATAAAAGACAAGATTGGCTGTTAAAATCTAGATTAGCTTGTCAACCATGATTAACAACAGTTTCCCCTCCTTAGTTTATAGTACTTCTGTTAATCGTTAAATTTAGATTTAGTTTTAACGGATTTGACTGTTTGATTTTTTAGCATCTGGAAAGATAATTGTAGCTTTATATTGTAATTGGTCTCAGTTAAGAGAAAACTCTATCTGTGACATATTTTCTCTAGCTTTGTCATTATTGCTCTCATTTGCTTGTGAGGTTGGGATTTAGTTTGGACAATTATTATAGTTTGTTAATAGAATGGCTAGAGTCTGTCAAAGTTCTCACACTAGATATCTAACCAAATTGTAGTATATGGCTGGATGAAAATATCATCTTACAAGTTGGTTTTTTGAAATTAGATTAAGCTTAAAGTCCCCTTGCTAAGATAAGTGATTTGGAAGGTAAATAACCAGGGGAGGTTGTAAGGGATCAAATTGTGTTTGGGAAAAACCATTTCCACCCGTTGGAGATTTCATATCTACTAGATATATAAGTGAGTGTAAAACTCATCTTATAAGTGAATTTTGTTAAGTTGAGTTAAATTTAAACCCTATAATCTATGATGATATCAAAATCTTAATAAGGTGTATTAAGCATATCGTGCTATTGGTTAATAGACTTCTCTTTATTCCCATGCTTGAGATGTCTTGTTTTCAGCGTAAGGTATGTTAAAGATCTCATATATACTGAAAATATGTCTAAATTATAATATATAAGTAGGTGTAAGTATCAACTTCCAAGTTCATTTTGATACAATAATAGAGCCATTGCCACACTTTCTAAACAAGGCATCAGTAGTGAATTAGCCTCCACTTAGTGTAAGATTTTGACAATGAACAACTTTAATCCAAATATTGTTTTCCCCATAAAACTTCCAGCTTTGATTGCTAAACAAATGAACAAGCATCCCCAGAACTACTCCATCACCCAAGGAATGTTTCCATCTAACCTGATCAGCGACTACAAATGTGGGTAATATTGCACTGTATCTGGTGTGCAATATTTCAGGGACATTCAGCTGGAATCAGCAAGTATTATTACTTATTGTTTCAGTAAGGATTTGTGTAGGGTTGAGAGACGTACCTTTCTAACGTGACTTTCCTGCTTTCTGATGCCTGAATCACCTGTACCGTTCGGTTGCACTCTTGACAACGCTCAGTTGCACTCTTGACCGGGGGGGAGGTACCTGCAAAAGGCACTCTGACACTCAAGTTAGGCGCGGTTTAGTGAATTGTTTATCACAATTTAGTATTTGAGTTCTGATCGAACGTACCTGGCTTTCGGCCCTATCATTCTATTTATAAGTGTTTCATAGATAAAATAAAATCAAACTTACCTTGAGATTCGATTAGTTACTCACAACAACTTATCAATATCTCTAATCAAATATTTTATCATCTGTTGGATTATTGGCCCAATAATAACTTAAACGCTGGCCCAATTGCAGCCCAACACTGTTGACGTAACGGATGGACCGAACGGTGTTGAGTGTTAATCATTCGGTCTATACCATATACCCTACATATGCCCCTAAGTCTAAGTTAACCAGAGTTAACTATAGGACTTATGATAAGGTGTTAAGGGAGGCTTTGTTCGATGCTCCTTAAGCTTTGATTTCTCTCTGCGTCAAGAGGCATATTGTATGAGTTCGCTATTAGGACGTTTCCTAAGTCAAAGAAATTCATGTGAGAGTTCACGGAAAACGTTCCCCATCGAGCGGTTTGCTCACAGTTGGTTGAATGGTTTGTAGATATAAATTCCTGTTATCTGTATTGAAGAAAAAGAATAATCGAATTTGAATTATCAAAGAGTGTAGATAATTAAACTAACTTGTACGGTTGAAGATACTCGGTCGAGAGTTCACAAAGAATGTTCCTCACCGCTCGATTGATTGTAAGATTTCCTAGAGAACGTTCCATGTGTTAGAGTTCTTTACCAATCAGCTTCGACCTAGGAATTCACTAGGGAATTTCCTAGTGAAAGGGATTTTCCTCTCGGCTTTGACCTAGGAGTTCTTGGAGAACTTCCTAGTGAGAGGGCTTTANGAGAGTTATTTCCAGAAGTAATATTGCTCAGGAATGGGGGTATGAGTTATGGTTGTCTTAAGCTACTAATCTAATGCAGAATCAATTATTAGGGATGCAAGGAATTATGACCTAGTAATTAAGGATAGGTTTTCTTCGCCGAGGAATCAAGTTTTAGGTACTTTAGATAGTGACATTGAAATTTATGAAGAAGTAGAATTCGTATATGCATGAGAGCAAACTAGGTGAAACCTAACCCCAACAACATATGCATCCCATAATATCATATTCATTCGTTCATCTCTGCACTTTTGCCCAATTGATCAAGTTGCATGCATATTTACTTTTCTGTATATGCATTTTAAACCAAAAGATTTTGTTCTCAAGTCTTATTTAATCAAGAAATCACATAAATGTTTAGGCCGTGAGTCTCTTGGGAAACGATACTTGGTCTTACCATGTTTATTACTTGATGCGATTCGGTACACTCGCTGGAGTCTTAACACATATATAAGGTATACAAGAAAAAATGTTTAATGTAATAAATAAGAAAAACCACTAACATATATCTAAAACAAAAAACTAGAAAAGTGTTATAGGAAATAAAATTCAACAAAAGTATTTATCAACAATGTAAAGGGAAAACTGTGCAGAGGGATCATAGATGAAATGGTGGTAATGAAATGACAAGAGGAAGTCAAGAGGATGAAGGATCAAAAGAGAAAAGCCATCTTACCAGACAAAGGCCATTCTTCCCTATCTGTTGATAGTGGTAGTAGCCCAGATCCTATTTCTCCTATATTTGCCTTTGAAATTTCTTCTGTCAAGAAATTGGGAGGCATAAGCCTATATCCATTAGTGCAGACAGTGCTACAAAAAATGTGTACAATATTGATAAGTTATGGGATTATTCTTGGGATCATAGGTGTCTTAGGTGCATTAGTAGTTTCAGGACATCTGAGAATTAGTTCCTCTGTAGATCCTGATACAACAAGCAACCTTTTAGGTGTTGGACTCCATGACAAAGGTAGTACTATGTTTGAAGACAAGGTCTATATTCTACTTTTTTCTTTGGAAAAGGCATTTCAAGCAACACCTAACAGGATAATGACCAACAATGTTTACACATATTTGTTGGTCGCTTCGGTATGGCTGCCTTCTTTCATGATATCTACACTCCATATTCCTATGCTGCAAATATGGCAATTGTCCTTTCATTTTACTATATTTTGATAAAAGTTCTATCAATGTCTTTACAATGATTTATTCAGTATAAGCCCATTCTTCTTTTATTTTATAAAATCATGTTAGGGATCAGAATGAGATTTTAACAACTCAATTACGTTAGCACCTTAAAACTCCATCAATCACATGCCACCACATGTAAACTCCATAAAAAGGAAAAACAAAAAGATACAAAAAGCATGAGGGGACTAGACCAAAATTCATGCAAGAGAAAAAACCTCAAAACACCAACAAAAGCTAAACATAGGGAATCTTAAATGATTTATAAAGAAATCAAACTTAATATTCGAAGGTAAAAAGTCATATCATGACATTGGCCATACCAATTTGTTGAATTATAATGTAAAATGTCCTCTTAGTAACCATGACCCAATGCAAATGAAGGGAAAACATAAAAGCCTTCAAATCTCTTTGAATGCTTAATAGAGATGTATGTTCAAAAATGTCATTATGTGATCAGGTTATTATCCTCATTTGTTGATGTTTTCATTTTTCTTTGTTTTCTCTCCTTTTCAAATCAATGCCTCTTCTTCTGAGGATGAACTAAATTTCTATGATTTTGGTCATCTTTTGATCATTCACAACTTTTGTTGGTGCTTTTGCATTCTCTTCCATTTGCACCTAGGCCTCTACAGAGAAGAGCGCTACAGGTATTAGCTTAACAATCATGCATCTATAGTTTATAAGTTGTGTTTTATGTGATTTATGAGGTATTTGATGTTTCATGTGTATTGTATGTGATGAAATTCTCAGTACAACTCACTTATACATTAATGTACTGCTTACTTCATGCATTTTAATTTCTGGAATATTATAGATTTTATTGAGGCTTAAGTTTGTTGCTACTTTTAATATTTGAAAGATAATGTTGGAACAGAAACATTTATTGACCTAGGCTGGTGCAAAACTGAAATAAAAGACAAGATTGGCTGTTAAAATCTAGATTAGCTTGTCAACCATGATTAACAACAGTTTCCCCTCCTTAGTTTATAGTACTTCTGTTAATCGTTAAATTTAGATTTAGTTTTAACGGATTTGACTGTTTGATTTTTTAGCATCTGGAAAGATAATTGTAGCTTTATATTGTAATTGGTCTCAGTTAAGAGAAAACTCTATCTGTGACATATTTTCTCTAGCTTTGTCATTATTGCTCTCATTTGCTTGTGAGGTTGGGATTTAGTTTGGACAATTATTATAGTTTGTTAATAGAATGGCTAGAGTCTGTCAAAGTTCTCACACTAGATATCTAACCAAATTGTAGTATATGGCTGGATGAAAATATCATCTTACAAGTTGGTTTTTTGAAATTAGATTAAGCTTAAAGTCCCCTTGCTAAGATAAGTGATTTGGAAGGTAAATAACCAGGGGAGGTTGTAAGGGATCAAATTGTGTTTGGGAAAAACCATTTCCACCCGTTGGAGATTTCATATCTACTAGATATATAAGTGAGTGTAAAACTCATCTTATAAGTGAATTTTGTTAAGTTGAGTTAAATTTAAACCCTATAATCTATGATGATATCAAAATCTTAATAAGGTGTATTAAGCATATCGTGCTATTGGTTAATAGACTTCTCTTTATTCCCATGCTTGAGATGTCTTGTTTTCAGCGTAAGGTATGTTAAAGATCTCATATATACTGAAAATATGTCTAAATTATAATATATAAGTAGGTGTAAGTATCAACTTCCAAGTTCATTTTGATACAATAATAGAGCCATTGCCACACTTTCTAAACAAGGCATCAGTAGTGAATTAGCCTCCACTTAGTGTAAGATTTTGACAATGAACAACTTTAATCCAAATATTGTTTTCCCCATAAAACTTCCAGCTTTGATTGCTAAACAAATGAACAAGCATCCCCAGAACTACTCCATCACCCAAGGAATGTTTCCATCTAACCTGATCAGCGACTACAAATGTGGGTAATATTGCACTGTATCTGGTGTGCAATATTTCAGGGACATTCAGCTGGAATCAGCAAGTATTATTACTTATTGTTTCAGTAAGGATTTGTGTAGGGTTGAGAGACGTACCTTTCTAACGTGACTTTCCTGCTTTCTGATGCCTGAATCACCTGTACCGTTCGGTTGCACTCTTGACAACGCTCAGTTGCACTCTTGACCGGGGGGGAGGTACCTGCAAAAGGCACTCTGACACTCAAGTTAGGCGCGGTTTAGTGAATTGTTTATCACAATTTAGTATTTGAGTTCTGATCGAACGTACCTGGCTTTCGGCCCTATCATTCTATTTATAAGTGTTTCATAGATAAAATAAAATCAAACTTACCTTGAGATTCGATTAGTTACTCACAACAACTTATCAATATCTCTAATCAAATATTTTATCATCTGTTGGATTATTGGCCCAATAATAACTTAAACGCTGGCCCAATTGCAGCCCAACACTGTTGACGTAACGGATGGACCGAACGGTGTTGAGTGTTAATCATTCGGTCTATACCATATACCCTACATATGCCCCTAAGTCTAAGTTAACCAGAGTTAACTATAGGACTTATGATAAGGTGTTAAGGGAGGCTTTGTTCGATGCTCCTTAAGCTTTGATTTCTCTCTGCGTCAAGAGGCATATTGTATGAGTTCGCTATTAGGACGTTTCCTAAGTCAAAGAAATTCATGTGAGAGTTCACGGAAAACGTTCCCCATCGAGCGGTTTGCTCACAGTTGGTTGAATGGTTTGTAGATATAAAGTCCTGTTATCTGTATTGAAGAAAAAGAATAATCGAATTTGAATTATCAAAGAGTGTAGATAATTAAACTAACTTGTACGGTTGAAGATACTCGGTCGAGAGTTCACAAAGAATGTTCCTCACCGCTCGATTGATTGTAAGATTTCCTAGAGAACGTTCCATGTGTTAGAGTTCTTTACCAATCAGCTTCGACCTAGGAATTCACTAGGGAATTTCCTAGTGAAAGGGATTTTCCTCTCGGCTTTGACCTAGGAGTTCTTGGAGAACTTCCTAGTGAGAGGGCTTTATCTCTCGACTTTGACCTAGGAGTTCCTGGAGAACTTTCTAGTGAGAGAGTTTTACCTCTCGGCTTTGGCCTAGGAGTTCTTGGAGAACTTCCTAGTGAGAGGGCTTTACCTCTCGGCTTTGGCCTAGGATTTCCTAGGGAACTTCCTAGTGAGAAGGCTTTACCTCTCGGCTTTGACCTACGAGTTCTTGGAGAACTTTCTAGTGAGAAGGGTTTTCCTCTCGACTTTGACCTAAGAGTTGTTGGAGAACTTCCTAGTGAAAGGGCTTTACCTCTCGACTTTGGCCTAGGAGTTCTTGGAGAACTTCCTAGTGAGAGGGCTTTACCTCTCGGCTTTGACCTAAGAGTTCCTGGAGAACTTCTTAGTGAAAGGGCTTTACCTCTCGGCTTTGATCTGGGAGTTCCTAGAGAACTTCCTAGTGAGAGGGTTTTACCTCTTGGCTTTGACCTAGGAGTTCTTGGAGAACTTTCTAGTGAGTTCGCCACCTGTGACTGAATAAAAAGTGTCTGGCTTTATTTATTCCAGAATGCAAAACACAACAGAATAATAATAGTTTAAATGAAAAGAAATTAAATTTAAACATGACTATAATGTTCAAATAAAGTAGAATTTGAGATGAGTTGCATTCCAAGTGTTAGGGACGACTTTTCCATCGAGTAGCTCGAGCCAATAAGCTTACTTCATCAAGTATTCAGTGATGTGAAATGGTCCCTCCCAATTGGCTGCTTGCTTTCCATGTGCTCGATTCCTTCTAGCTTCACCTCTTTTGCACCACATGAGATCTCCTTCCTTGAAGCTTCTCGGTTTAACTTTGGTATTGTATTTTCTGGAAATTACCCATTTTTGGGCAACAGCCCAGATAGCGGCTACCTCTCGCCTTTCTGGAAAAGTATCGAGGTTAACCTGTAGCTACTCATTGTTGATGTCCATATCCTTGATATCTCATCTCAATGAGGGTTCGCCCACTTCAACCGGAAGCATGGCGTCCGTTCCGTAGGTTAAGTTAAAGAGGGTTTCATCGATAGAACCGTGTGAATTACATTTGTATCCCCATAGCACCTCGGGTAGCTCTTCCACCCACAACCCTTTAGCTTCACTCAATCTTCTTTTCAGTTCGGCTACCACAACTTTGTAAGCAGCTTTTGCCTGTCCATTAGTCTTAGGATGTTCTACTGAACTAGTGGAGTGTTTAATTCCCAGGTTTTGCAGAAATTCTTCGAGTTTTTTATCATTAAATTGTCGGTTGTTATCTGTGATAATCTTCTGGGGTAACCTAAATCGACAAATTAATTGCCATATGAATTTCTGCACTCGTTGAGCGGTGATGATCGCTAGTGGTTTCGCCTTAATCCATTTGGTGAAGTAGTCTACACCCACCAGGAGGAATTTATTTTGAAATCGCCCAATCGGGAAAGGTCCTACTATGTCCATTCCCCACTGGGCGAATGACCATGGTGAAGTAATACCATGCAATTCTTCGGACGAGACTCGTACGTCATTGCCATGTTCCTGACAGCATATACATTTCTTGACAAATGAGTCACAATCACGCTCCATAGTTGGCCAGTAATACCCAGCTCGTAACGCTCGGGCTCTAAGAGTGCACTTGCCAGAATGCAAGCCGCACACACCATGATGAAGCTCACTCAAGACATAATCCACTTCCTCCTCGGACAAACACTTCAACAACGGTGTTGTGTACCCTCTCCTGTATAAGTCTTCTCCTACAAAGAAAAATCGGGCAATGCATTTAGAATCGGTGATACTAACCTTCTCTCCCTACTCCTGTCTTTTCATTAGGTCACGGATATCTTTTCGTCAATCGGCTTTGGGAACTGCTGCGTTAGTGGCCAAGACTTCAATCGCCGGTTTTTCAAGTTACTCTGATAACCGAGGACAACTGCCCTCTTCCCCTTGAATGAGCCAACTTCGACAGGAGATCCGCTCGGGAATTTTGTTCCCTTAGGACATACATAATGTCGTTATTGGTAAAACCCTTAAACAGATTGTTGGCTTGATAGAAATATTGCAACAACTGATTGTCTTTAACCTGGAAAGTTCCTTTCAAGTGACCGATGACCAGTTGAGAATCCATTCGGCATTCTAATGACTCCTAATTCTTTGGCCAGTGTTAAACTAGCGATTAGCGCTTCGTATTCAGCTTGATTTTGGTAGTCTGAAATCTAAAGGTTTGTTCCTGCTCTATGGAAACACCGTTCGGTCCTTCTAATACTATGTATGCTCCTCTGCCTCCTTCATCTGAGGAACCGTCTACACTAAGATGCCAAAGTTGGACGGAGTTTTCAGGCGCAGGTGTTAACTTTACTGCAAAATTTGCCAAGTGTTGCCCCGTAATGGATCCACATGGCTCAAAACGGAGGTCGAACTATGAGAGCTCAACGGACCAAGATACCATCCTCCCAGCCAAATCATGTTTTCTAAGAATCTTGGCAACAGGATGATATGTCCTTACTACCACCTGATGGCTTTGAAAGCATGGTCGAAGACGTCAGGCGACCATGAGTAATGCTAAGGCTACCTTCTCTATTTGAGAATATCGTTCTTCCGATCCTTGCAATGTTCTCCTAACGAAGTAAATCAACTTGAAGTCAGGAGTTTCCTGAATGAGGGTTGCGCTGATCGTGTTATTTTGATGCAGCTATGTATAGCTGTAAATCATACTCCTGTACCGGTCGTGCCATGATAGGTGCGTTGATTAGGATATCTTTGACTTTGTCAAAGGCCCTTTCACACTGGTCGCCCCATTGTCATGTGATTCCTTTCTTCATATTTTTAAGAATTGGTTAAATATGTTCTGTTAATCTTGGGATAAAACGTGACAGGGATGTTAGTCTGCCAACTAAGCGTTGAGTTTCCTTTAAATTGGTATGACTCCTCATTTTCAAGATCGTTCGACATTTATCCGGATTGGCCTCAATTCCCCTGGGAGTTAACATGAAGCCTAAAAACTTCCTACCGGTCGTGCCATGATAGTTGCATTTATTAGGATATCTTTGACTTTGGCAAAGGCCCTTTCACACTGGTCGCGCCATTGCCGAGTGATTCCTTTCTTCATATTTTTAAGAATTAGTTAAATATGTTCTGCTAATCTTGGGATTAAACGTGATAGGGATGTTAGTCTGCCAACTAAGCGTTGAGTTTCCTTTAAATTGGTACGACTCCTCATTTCCAAGATCGTTCGTCATTTATCCGGATTGGCCTTAATTCCCTTGGAAGTTAACATGAAGCCTAAAAACTTCCTGCCGGTCATGCCATGATAGGTGCGTTGATTAGGATATCTTTGACTTTGTCAAAGGCCCTTTCACACTGGTCGCCCCATTGCCGAGTGATTCCTTTCTTCATATTTTTAAGAATTGGTTAAATATGTTCTGTTAATCTTGGGATAAAACGTGATAGGGATGTTAGTCTGCCAACTAAGCGTTGAGTTTCCTTTAAATTGGTACGACTCCTCATTTCCAAGATCGTTCGGCATTTATCCGGATTGGCCTGAATTCCCTGGGAAGTTAACATGAAGCCTAAAAACTTCCTGGCAGGTACATTAAAACTGCATTTGGAAAGATTTAACCACATACCATATTTTCTTACCTGTAAGAAAACCTCTTCCAAGTCTTTGAAGTGGTGCTCCATGGATTGACTTCTAAAATTAAGACGTCAACATATACCTCCATACACCTTCCGATCTGATGGCAGAATATTTTGTCCATTAACCGTTGATAAGTGGCTCTGGCGTTTTTGAGACCGAACGACATTACCTCATAACAAAAGTTTGCCTGTTCGATTATGAAAGTTGTTTTCTCTTGATCTGGTGCATACATGGGAATTTGATTATATCTCGAGTATGCATCTAAAAAACTTAACATTGTATGCCCTAAAGCACCATCAACCAATCTGTCAACACTTGGGAGGGGGTAGGAGTATTTGGGGCATGCTTTGTTTAAATTTGTAAAGTCAGCACACTTCCTCCACTGACAGTTCGGTTTTTTGACCATGTAGTGTAGGTTACTTCCCTAATGAATCTTGCTTCAAGTAGTTTAGTAACCTCTGCTTGTACAACATTTCTCTTCTCTTCGCCGAACCTCCGCTTCTTCTGGGTTACCGGGCGTGCTTCTTTAAACATGGCTAGTTTGTGTGTCATAACGCTCGGATGAATCCCACGCATGTCTGCGGCCGTCCGAGGGAATAAATCCGCATTGGTCTTCAAGATTTTCTCTAACTTTTCTTCGTTGGTTTTTGTCAGTTTTCCTCCTATAGATCTCACTTGTGACTCATTTTGGCCGAGCATCAATGCTTTGATATCACCTTGAGGTTGTAAGTGGTCCTCAATGTTCGTTCGAGGGTTTAGATCAGTCGCAGCAGTTTCCGCTCCCCTATTCTTTCTAAAGGGAATGAAAGGTGTGATTTTCAAGCCAGCAACATAGCATTCTAGCGTCGTTCGCTGATATGCCTGTACGGTACATATGGTCCTATGTTTGAAGCAAATTTCATGGTTAGATGAGGGGTAGATATAACAGCTCTGAATGCATTCAAACTTGGTTGTCCTAACAAGAAGTTGTATGAGGTATTTGTCTCTACCAATAAGAACCTCATTTTGAGTTCTTTTGTCTCTTTGCCTGTCCCGAGTCAGGTTCTCAGGTCTAAATCCCTCTTGTGTCGACTCTCTCTCCTGCGAATCTCAAAAAAATTTTGTTGAATGGGGCTATTATATCTTCCGACAAATCTATTTTAAGGAATGTTTTCCAATATAAGATTTGACCGAGCTGTCTTGGTCGACCAGTACCTTGCCGACACTATATCGAGTTATCTCGGCTGTAATGACCATGGGATCATCTTAATCAGGGTCAGGAGACTGGAAATCTTCATCTATGAAGATAATAGGCAGCAAAGATCGAGGTTTTCTATCCACCATGTGGACAGTTCTCAGGCTTCTTAGGTGCCTTTTGCAGGCCGAGGATGATGTTCCTCCTCCCACAAAACCCCCAGAAATGGTATTGATGTGTTCGCGAACCGCAGGTTTTGCATAGTCATCTGTCTCACTAACTCTTCCAATGAAGGTTCAGATGAAGTGGAAGGGTGGGCAGCTGGTTGGGCAGGTGCCTCTTGCTGCTGTTGTTGTTGTTGCCTCTTGCTGTTGTTGTTGTTGTTGCCTCTGGTGTTGTTGCATAGGTGGAGGCACATATCTGTTAGGTGCTCCAGCATTCTAGAAAGGTGGCGCCTGCTGCTGATGCTGTGGCGCATTGTTCCATCTAAGATTGGGGTGATTCCTCCACCCTGGATTGTACCTGTTGCTAGACAAGTCATGATTTTGCTGTTGTGGTTGCCTGTTGTTGTAGATGTTCGTAGCATAAGCCTGAGGCGCATCAAAGGCAGCAGGGTGCTACAAAGAAGGACATGCATCTGTATAGTGGTCACTGGAAGGACAAATAGCACATAGTCGTGCAACAGATGCAGATGGAGCTGCAGATCTCTGGTTGGTAGTCAATTGTGTCACCAACTTCGCAAGAGAGTCAATCTTGCCTTCCAACTTGCTTTCAACAACTGATAAAGACTGGGCAACAACATCATGTACGCCCTTCACCACAATGGCATCATTCCTGGTGCTAAACTGCTGGGAGTTGGAGGCCATCTTCTCAATCAATTGCCTGGCCTCAGCAGGTGTGGTGTCTCCAAGAGCTCCACCACTGGCAGCATCAATCATACCCTGATCCATGTTGTTCAAACCCTCATAGAAATACTGGATAAGGAGTTGTTCAGGTATTTGATGGTGGGGACAGCTAGCACAAAGTGTCTTGAATCTCTCCCAATACTCATACAAGCTCTCTCCACCAAGCTGCCTAATCCCAGTTATGTCTTTTCTGATAGTTGTGGTCCGGGATGCTGGGAAAAATTTCTCCAAGAACAGCCTCTTCAGATCATCCCAGCTAGTGACGGATCTAGGCGCCAAACCATACAACCAATCCTTAGCAACATTTTCCAATGAATGAGGGAATGCCTTCAAGAAGATGTGCTCTTCAGGAACATCATGTGGTTTCATACTAGAACAGACAATGTGGAATTCCTTCAAATGCTTATGAGGACTCTCACCTGCAAGACCATGAAACTTGGGCAACAAATGGATCAGTCCAGTCTTGAGAACAAATGGAACGTCCTCATCAGGATATTGGATGCACAAGCTTTCGATATCGAAATCAGGTGCAGCCATCTCCCTAAAAGTCCTCTCACGAGGTGGAGGTTGTGCCATATTGTTCTCAGTGTGAAAAACAACAGAATCAGAATCAGATTCATTTTCACAGCAAGCCACCAACGATTCAGAACTTCTCCTTTACAAGACTCAAGGCAGAGCGCCGTCTCCTTGAAGAAAGTCGCTCCGACTACGACAACACATACGCGAGCCTCTCCTTTCACAAGACCCACGCAGGGAAACAATGAACAAAAGCTTCTAAGAACGTTCCCTGACCCACCATGTTCTCAGCTTTCTCATTCAAAACCGTTGCGTCTAATTGCGCCAAAACAAAATAGCTAGGCCAAAGTACAAACTGCGTGCCAAAGGTCAAGCTCCCACTACTTGCCATGAATAATCGGTATTTAATGACATCGAGGAATTCAGTCCGTTAGGGGTTTTTCATAATGGTGATAATCGATTATATGAATGATAATCTGTTATTCAGTAAGACTTGTGCTAATCGATATTCTGCGTAAATCATAAGCGATGTATTGGGAGTTCAACTGCAAGTTTACAAGTTTACAAGAATGTCCTACTACAGGTTAATTTCTACAAATGGCGTTTAAAACAATCTAAGATCTTCTGCACCTAAACTTCCTGTCAAGGCATCACAAAACAAAGTTCATTGTCCGGCAAATTTACCAAGACTCCTTATTGGTAACAGTATTTATTTTCTAACACGGAAGAGATGATGTTAAGGTAAAGTATATGCGGCAGGGACATTCAACGGCTGCACAAGGGTAAAGCCATAATTAATGGCAAGGGACTGATCAGGTAACCATTCTTAGAACCACATCAGATTGAACTGCTTTATGACACCTATCTACTGAGCGTTGCCAAAGACAAATCGTCCAAGAGGATTGAAAATCAAAAGAGAGTAAATCACGGAAGCCCACCAAAACCCTCAGACCAATTCACCGAAACACAATAATATATATATATTATCTCTACTATATCTATACGTCTATATATATATAACCCTGCCTAAAACTTTTAAGAAAAATACAACTTAAAGGCTAGATCTTTTTCAAAATATTCTATATTTTTAAATAATTTTTATTATGGAATAATTAGAATGTTAGGCCTTAATCCGAAAATTATATTACTAATTTAAAACTATAGTACTACAAAAAAAATTAGAAATGAGCACAATTTTTTCAATACCTGACAAGTATTCGATAACTCAAATTCATTAATTTATTTATCAAGAATCCTATCAGAAAATACTTGTCGGATAATTGTAACGTATTTACACAATAATCCATTAATAATTATTGACCAAGCAAAAGTTATCAATTAATAATATTCGTTGTTAAATATTACTGATTTTTAGTTTTAGTCCGAAATAAAATCGCATCTATAAATATTGCAATGGTCCTCCCCTCCTTTCTTTTTATGCTTCTGTAGTCTATATAGGTCTCTATAACTAAGATCCAATTTCAACCTTAGAACTTCAAATTTTCGTTAAGGCTAAAGTATGTAATGGTATACTTTTATGTTTAGCTATATTATTTAGCTTTATCTTAGTTTAGTTTGTTTTAGTCTTTTTTCTTTGTATTTGTGGCTTAGCCAGAGTTTTTCCACATAATTATACCGAAAGGAGATCCTATGTGTACAGTCCACAACAATAAGAGAGATTAGCTTATAACATAGTTTCATTGTATTCAACATAGTAACTAGAGTCAAGGTCTGTGGGAAGATTTTTTTGTTGCCGCTACATTACACACCCCGTCACTAGAACTGATAATATCGCCCCCTCTAGCCTACCGCCCACGTCAGCTTCTACCGCGACCAGTCATCGTAAGCGTCTACCGTTGCCTTCAGACTGCGTAGTGGGCGACCGACGATCACAGGGTGGGGGGAAGCGGGTTCCGGCGGAAAAGACTACCATGCCATCAACACCGCCTTCATCGGAGCTCCGACAACACGCGCTCAAAAGTTGTAATTTGAACCTTGTTGGTTCGTGCAGGTGCGGTCGAGGCTAGCCAAAATGTTGAGGTCACTACACTTGTTTCCTCTTTTTTTGGGTGCAGGGTGGGTTGGTGCAGGTCTCACAGGCCCTCTCAACAGTTATTTAGAGCAGGGGAAAAGTGCTCGTTTGTCTTTGGAGGGCCTTGAGTAGGAAATCGGGAGGTTTATAGGGTTTCATTCGCGAGCAGGGTTCATCCATGCTTCGGCCACCGGGGTCTCGGCGAACCTCCCGTCTTAGCATCATTCGTGTGACCCGTTGGATGAAGTCCTTATTTCTTGAATTAGATAAATTTAGTTTATTGCACTTAAATAAAACCAGGGAATTGTGTTAATTCTGTAGTTCCCCTTTTCCGAATTTTGCTTATGTGGTGCAGAAATTCATAATTGTGCTAATTTGGGGTTTGTCTGTAGCTGATTGAAGTGGCGTTGTTGAAAGTGCAGAAAATTCGAAATACATTGCGGGGGCACATCAGAAAATGTCCGGAAGAAATTCAAGACTCTCCCCACAACATGTTAGAATTAATTAAATGGTAATTGCAGTAGTTTAGAATTTTTGTATCATCAACTCTTACAGTGTGGGTCATTTTTGGTAAAGTAGATTAGGCCCAAAGGAGATTAGGGACTTAACATCTAGGGTTTGTGTTTGGGTAGCCCCCACCATTATGAAAACAGCACCAATGGCCTTAAGGTAAGCCGCCACTGGAGCCACCGCTCTTACGCTCGTGTGTTTTTGGAGTTGTGAGGGAGATGAGACATTCTTCTTATCGTTCTCTGAGATCACGTCTTATTCGAGCAACGGTTACTTGTTTGGAGCGGGGGCCGGGAACGTTCAGAGAAATGGATGCAGAGATTTGTCGTAATGGAGGTTGAATACAAATGGGTTCCCCGGCAAGGCGTGGGGGCACAAGAGTGTTTTTCAGTCAAGAAAACGGTGAACGGGGTCAACTTGGAGAAGGGGAGTGGGGGTGCGGCGTTACCGTGCGGGAAGGGGAACCCACGGCCCAAGTCCCGCGCCAACCAACTCTATTCTGCTTGTTTCCCTTGTGTTTACGAATGTTGGCGCATATGAAATGGGTCGGAATGGGTTTGGGTCGCAGGAACAAGCCACGACGAGGCCTCTTGGAGGAATAGTGCACAAGCCGAAAACTGGGTCACGGCCAGAACAGCAGCAGCACCTGGAACAACACGAAGGGAGAGCAATTCTGTTTTATTATATAGAGTAAGAGGCTGGCACGTTTAGGAAAAAGAGAAATATTTGGGAAGACGCGGTTAGCAGATGCATGGAGTGTGTGCGGCTGCGGTCACGGCTGGGGAGGGCTGCACAACGTTCAATTTTTTTTATCAAAGCTTGTATGATTTTTTGTGCGAACGGAGAAAGCAACAGATTAATAATGGGAGGAATAAGTTTAGTAGTGATGTACTTTTTGGCAGGCAGCAACAAGGAAAGTCCTTGAGACGTTGAAATGAGACGGGAGTTGATTGGGTAGGGAGTGTGCACGTGACGTGACCTACAAGCGGGAAGAAAGGAATTTGTTTGTGGGGAGTTATTAACGAGAAGAAGCCAGTCAATTTAAAAGTAGGTGGTTTTGAATGGCATGAAAAGTAGCACAAGGTGTCAGTTTGGTTGCAGCAACCGGGCACGTTAATTATAAAAAAATTGGTATGATTGAGCAAGGGACCAGCTGCCACACATTGAGGAACACGCTGATCTTCAATGCAGGGGACCCTGTGACGACGCGTTATACGGCCTAAGAAGGCCCAACGACAACGCGAAGCAATATGCATGTGCCTTTCTTTAAGCCCTGTTTACGTGGAGGTGCTAGGTCACAACAGCACCTATTGAGAAGTGGGTGTCCCGACCTGAGGTTATGAATGAGGGGAGGATGGTGCGGGAAGGGTGACCTGAAAAGGAGGGTGCTTCATCGCGGATTCCATTGGTAGTACACTTCCATTTACATTTGGGCGGAGGAGAGAATGGGGGGCATGGTTAAGGCGGGAGAAAAGTGATTGTCGGTGAGGTCTGTTTTGGCCTGGGAAGAGTGTATAGTGTATGTATAAATGCTTTTCGCGGGTTAATGGAATGGGGGGATAGATCGAGATTGGATTGGGTCAGTGGAATGGCGATGTAATGGTGGCCGGGAATAGCAGGCAATTGTGTTGGGATATGTACGGTGGCTAGTTCTTGAGGGGTTTATGCACATTGAATACCATCAAGAGATTCCGCTTTGTGTTCGATTTAAGTGTTACGTTAGGGCATCCCCCTTCACAAACGTGTCACAAACCCCCCCAACTAACGTGTTGGAGCGTAGACTAACCCAAATGGTCCGGGGTAGACGACCGGGGCGTCCATCTCCTAGTACTATCGGCAGTCTGTATGCACAACTTTGGGAAGGTCGCACCCTCTCATCAAAATGAGCCGCCGATTGCCCGGAGACACACGGTTCATATTTTAGGTCTTTGTTGTTGATAATGTGTTCGGGGTTTGTGGTGTGGTGTGTTTGCCTCGTGTAAGTGTTGAGGGTTGTGAATGGATTTGTTGTCGTCTATGGCGGTTGTTTAGTGTCTTGTTCAAAACTTTTGTGTTGAATACGTGAGAGATGGAATTATCAGAAGGGTTGAGTGGGGACTTCAGTGCATGCACTAGGGAATATCCTGGCGACCTATACCACCTTGAGTCCTGAGATTGAGTATAGAACGTTGCATAGGAGGTAGCGGGCAGTCTAAAAGGGAGCGTGAAGTCCTGTGTTTGAGTCGGGGTCCTGAGCCGGTGCACCCACCCACTGCGGATCTGGTGCCTACTACTGCAGCTACTCCTACGACTCCTCAGGTGGCAGCTGCACG
>NW_025907745.1:12482-27087 GCF_018835915.1 Vigna umbellata | reverse complement strand
ATGAGAATGGAGTACATAGTACCCCGTGGGTAGATGCGGAGAAATGGGGGGAGGGGAAGAGGGTGGAGAAGAGAACGAGACACCTCAACAACGTTACGTGGAGTCGCAGGAAGAAAAAGAAGGGAAGAAGGTCTTAGCCAAGGGAAAGAAGAGCCATAGAAAAGAAAGAAGAAGAAAAGAAGCATATAGAAGAAAAGAAAAGAAGAAGAAAGTCGCAGATAGGAAAGAAAAAGGAAGAAGGAAGAAGAAAGAAGATATTTCAACGGGGACTCCAGGTTTGCTTTTTGTCGCGCTTGCATGGAAGTCTGGAGTGGAGGAGTGCAGTTCGTTGCAGGAGTTGAGTGTCACTTCGGAGAAAGGAACGTTTGACATTTCCTTATTGAACGACAAAGGGGTTGTCATGAACGATGGGATGGGACTAAATGGGGAGTCAGGGAAAATCAGTAGTAAGTGGAAAGAACGTGTCCGCCGACCGAAAGCCCGAAGAGAAGAGGCGTTCGTCGGCGCTGGAAGCAAAGGGAAGAAAACTGAAATTCAGGAAAAGAAAAATTTTTCCACTCTCTGCACGCAACCCCTTTTTTCGATTTTTCTGGAAAGAGAACCTTTCTCTCCTCCTTATCTCTGCATTTTTTTCTTTAACCTTCCCTCTAGAAAACACCCGTTCATCTACTTACTCACCGTTTTTTTTTTTCAGACCACCGTGGAAGGAAGGAAGGATGGATGGATGGATGGTTGGAAGCATTCCCGGGAGTCTTTCAAAGCTCCATCTGGAACCGATTTTGGTTTCCAGTTGTTGAGTGGTAGTGGTAAAGTAATGGGTAATGGTAATGGTTTGTATAATAAGTCTTCTTGTGGTAATGTATGGATGGTTAAGGGGTAGGTGGTGGGTGGTTATAAGGGGGTGTGGTAATGGTGGTAAGTCTTCTCCCTTAGTCGTAGTTCTATTTGTGCAGCAAGACACGTTTTGGTTAATTAGAGGGGTTGTGTGTAGTTAGGTATAGATAGATAGGGTTGTAGGTTGTAAGGAGTATATAGTGTATAGGTTATTTTTGTCTTGGTATGGTTATATGGTATGTATGTATGTTTTATAATATATTGTTATATGTTTTGTTGTTATATTTGTATATAGTGTTATTATTATAGTCTAAGGTTATCTGGTTTCTTATTGTTGGTTTTTTTTAGTTTTGGAAAGAAGAGTGAGTGGGAATGAGAGTAAAGTATAGTAAGGTTAAAGATTAAAAGAGGATCTTAGTACCGTGTGTGGGAAGGTGAAGTGGGGAGAAGTAGAATGAAGAAGAAAGTGAAAAAGAGAGGTAAGGGAAGAGGAAAAAAGAGGCATAAGGGGAAAAAAAAAAAAAAAAAAAATACAGGAGAAAAAACAGAAATGAGATTATATTGAATTTATAAATGAATTGAGTGAAGGAATAATGAATCAATGAAGGAACTATAATTGATTGGGGGGGGTTTTGTTTGTAGAATATCAGTGTATATGTGCTGTTCTGATCTGCCATGTTGAACGAAACCCTGTTGTGCTGTATATGAATATATTTTTGTTGGTTGGTTGTGAAAGGCACATGTTGAATCGGAAATTCGTATTGATTGAAAGTTTGAATTTGAATTGAAAGATTTGTATGACTATTTTATGACTATTAGTTATGGTTGGAATTATTATTGAATGAATTGAATATATGGTTGAATTTATATTATTTGGAATTGAATTTTGATTGAATTTTTTGATTGAAATTTTTTTTTGTTGATTTTGAAGAATTTTTTTGAATTTATTGGCATTTGAATGTATAATTTGATGAAAACTGTGTTATATATAGTATATTGTATTTTTAGATGAGATTATTAATCCTGTTGGATTATGTGAATGAAAAATTACGAAGTAAGGGAAGAATCCATGAGAAAAATAGTAAAGTGGGAGTTTTGAGGTTAATGAGTTAACTTAGTGAAAAATGCTGGATCTGAAATAAATCCCTATGATAAAATTAACGATCGTGCATCGAATGGTTCCTTACAACCGTTGCGGTTTCCCGATGAACTCTTGATAGAGTGTTAGATTGCCTTAGAGTTGAATTCTTTCATTTGGGGGAAGGGTTCGGTTTAGATTGAACGAGCAGCGTCTTTATTGAATTACTATGTTGAGCGTTCGGGCTCCACATAGAGTTGTCGTACGTTCTAAATCTTAAATTTAATAATATTGCATTAAGATCTTTTGAGTGCGTTCGCGTTTATACTGAACGGTTCGTCCTAAATAAACGTTCGGTTTATACTGAACGTTTCGTTCCTAAATTCGTTCGGTTCTTATACTGACGTTCGTCCTAATATCGTCGTCTTATACTGAACGTTCGTTCCAAATATCGCTGCGGTCTATATCCGAAAGCGTTGTCGCCTAATAACTCCTATAAATATGCGCGGTATCCGTTTTATACAAGCGTTCAGTCATGATTGGGGCATGCGGTCATCTCCTAGCGTTCGCTATACATAGATTAATGAAGCGTTCGGGTCTTTAGATTGTGTTTGAACGCCTCGTCCTTCCTATAATTGAATTCTTCTAACGAACGTAAGTAAATAGCGTTCGTCCTAAATGGCTAGTATGTGTATATTGGCGCGTTCGGTCATTGACTTGACAAGAGTCCCATTTAAACAAAAAGTTCCACATGTATTAAGATTCTCTTATAAGTATTCCTCTTCTGATGTATCTTTCGTCCAAGTGAGTCAATCTTACCTCTTTGATACCTTAAAATACTTCTGAAATTGTTTTATTATTTGGAGTCTTTCTGATTGTTAGGGGTGGTTTTCTGCGTTAAATTGTTTTTTTTAACGTGTCGTCCTATTCCTCAGAAGTTAAACGTTCGTTTTTGTTAGAGAGTGAACATAGAATGAAATGTTATAAATAGAGGTAACGTTAAGATGTTGATTGACACTATATTAAATGGTTATACGATTTATGGATTTGAAAACGAGAGCTTCCAGCGAGAAGGAAGGGGGAAAGGGAACGTTCATATATGTGGAATAATTTGTAATGTGGTATTTTAAAGTATGATGTGGCTATGCTTAATGCTGCTTTGGTCCATCCCTGATATTACGTTGAGTGAGTGCAGTTCTCACGAGAGAGGAGTAGTTGTTAGTCAGTAGTTAGTTCATGTTGTGGGAAAATGGCAGGAGGAAGGAACAGCAGAGGACAAAAGAGAAAGGGAAAGGGAGGGGGGACGGGGAGAATGGTGGGAACAAGGGAAGGGACGGTATTAAGAGGACAGGAGCGGGGAAAAAGGCCACAGGGAGGGTCCTTAGTCCATAAGTTAAAATGGGAGACGGGCGACGTAAAGAACGGACCTAACCCGTAGAGTGGAGCTGATTAGGTTTATATAAAGGAGGCTAATAAACAACTGGGGGGGTGAGAGGAGAAGGGGTGCGGAGGACGGCCTGTGTTTGTACTGACAACAGATCATACAGGAGGTACAGGGGCGAGCAGAAAAGAGGAGAGAGAGCAGGAGCAAGGGGAAAGGAGGGGGGCGAGGGAGGAGGAGGGGAAAAAGAGGAGGTAGGAATGGGGAGAGGGGGAGGGGGAGGGAGGGGAAGGAGAGGGGGGGTAGGGGACAGGTGAGGGGTGGAGAGGTGGAAGGAGAAGGGGGGAAAGGAGAGAGATGAAAAAGGTAGTAAGAACATGGGGGGGGAGGGGGAGTGGAAGACAAGGGGGGGAGGGGACAAGGAGAAGAGCGGGCGGGAGGTGTAGAGTGAGGAGAAGAGGGTGACGGAAGAATAAAGGAAGAGGGTGGAAGAATGGTAAGAAAAAAAAGAGGAGAAGAAGTTGGGTGAGAGAAGGGGGGAGGAGAGAATTGGGGGATGAGAGGGGGGGGGGGGGAATTTGGTTGTGATGAAGGAATTTTTGGTGTGTGAAGTTGAAGTTGTTGTTAAGTTAAGATAGTTTTAAAAAAGGAAGTTAAGGCCGACCTTATGGTCTCGTCCAGTTTTGTTTTATTAGATGATAGTTGTTTTGCTGCAGCGATTCGTTCGGCTAGTAGTAGTAGTTAGTAAGAGGCTAGTAGTAGTATAGTAGTAGTGTAGAGTATAGGTGTAGGTGCAGAGGAGAGAGTAGTATAGGTGTTTAAGTAGGAGGAGAGGTGTGTGTGGATGGGTGGTAGCGGTAGAAAACAGTCTTGTAGTTTGGGGTTATGTTAGTTTGGTATAAGAAAGTTAGGGTTTATATTTATTTTTATATTTTTGGTTAATTTGGGATATTTTTTCCGTGTGGTTGTATGTTGTAAACCGTCGGTCAGTTTCGGTCAGGAGATCTAGGTATGTTCGGCCTAACCTCTTTCCTAACTTCAATTCCTAACCTCTATACTATCTCTTATTCTAACTAAATTTGTAATTACTTCTGTAATGGACGTTCTGCCTTGTGCGTTCGTTCCTTGTAGTGAAAAAAAACTGTATGAATTATTATCTCGTTGTAAGATTTGTTACTGAATTATTATTAAAGGTAATTATTAATTATATTATATGGTGATTACCGATATGTTGGGGATGTTACTTTTTTACAAAAACTATTTTTTTTAAAGAGAGAAACCGTAAAATATGGCGTAAATGGGAGAAAAGTAAACGTGTAAATAAATTTATGGTACGGTTATATGATTTATTATCAATTAATCTCCAACATTTCTAAATATTTTTCTGGGTTGGAGTTTCATCCAGTACAATATTAGGTTTCCACACGAGGAATATATTAATATATATAAATTTGTGAGGAAGATAAGAAGGGAAGGAATACTTTCTTTGAAGAGATAGAAGGGAATACTTTAAACGTTGGAAAATGAAAAGTCTCAAATAAGAAAGAAAAAATTAAAGTTATGATAAAATAAATGTGTTACATTAATAGAAAAGAAAAATACAATATTCGAAACAAATAAAAAGAGACGATTTTATACAATTGAGAGTTACTTATATGCAAGAAGATAATAAACAGACATTGTCATTCATTTTTGATATGTTCTCTTCTTTTTTTCTGGTAAGTTCTTTTGTCCATAGAATCTTTGCCTATGCTTCATAAGCACATTTCGTCATTATTTTATGCCAAAAAATGGGTTGAAGAAATAACATGCTAGAAAATAAGAAAATTTGATGTGATGAAGAACTAAAAGCGAATGAAAGAAATATTATAGATGAGGAAGAAAGAAAGAAGAAAGAGAGAAAAAGAAAGAAAGAAAGATGGGAAGTGGTTGAGGGGGGGGGTGAAGGGCGGAAGGACCGGGAAAGGTGGGAAGGAAGAAAAAAAAAGGAAAGAGAAAAGAGAAAGTGAAGGAGAGAAGGGTTGTAAACACCAGAGGAAAAAAAGAGAAGAGACTGCAATACAAAGAAGAGGGGGGCAGAGGGGAAGATAAAGGAGGTGAGAGAATAGAAGCAATTGATCAATATATATAGATATAGAGATATATATATAATTATATTGTTGTTAGATTTATAAAATTTAAGGTTGATGTATTGGGTTTTATACAGTAATGAAGTTATAATTTTTTTTTTTTATTAACTTATCTTGGGTATTCGATAGGTGGTGATAAATAAGTTATAAAATAGAACACTTATAAAAAAAGAACTATAAAAGAAAAAAATTCTTATCGATCATTCTAAATGAAACCTAATTAACTCTCTCTTATGGGCTTTAGTTTTATTTTATGGAAGAGTAAGAAAGAGTAGTGTGAGAGAGAGAGAGGAGGAGGACCATCACCTCATGTGATGGAAGAAAGATTTTCAAACAATATATGGTACTGTAAGTTGTATAAATGTAAGGTGTATAAAAATTAATTAAAATAATAGGCAAAATATACAAGAAAGTCAACTCATCAATCTTTTTTCAAATGAAAAAATTCCTATAATCCTTAGCTTTGCACGGTGTATTTAATTAGAATTAGAATTTTTAGGAATGTAGTAGAAAAAAAATATCTGTAGCTAGAATTTATGGTATAAATGTTGTCTAAGAAAGAACATTAGCTATCTATAATCTTCACAATTCAGTTTGTTTATTGCAAACCCGTTACCACATTCAACCCATCGTGGGCCACAACCTACATAAACGTACAACGTATCTTGTTTTGACTTTTTATCCCCCCCCCCCCAGGCTTTATCTCAGACATGGCACCCCTCACTCACCATTTTAATTTTACGGAACACATATTAAATTCATCATTCTTAAACATCACAACATGTTTTTGCCAACTTGTATAAATCTAAGAAAGAGCAAGTGGTATCGAGAAAGAAAAGCAAAAATACAGGCACATTTGAAGAGGAAAAAGGAAAAAAAAAAGACAAAAGACAAGCTATCTCAGTTGAGTTTCTCTATATATATGGGACAATATCCCACATATAGGCCCAAACCCCCCACAAAACCATCCACCATTTTATAACCCTATCATTCGTGCAGCACAAACAATTTTCTCGTTTTCGATATGGCCCATTGTGTTTCTTCTCTATGCACCTTTATTAGATCATTCCTTTGCTCCCTATACTTCTTCCATCGCAGAACAGAACACAATGCATACCATTACACCCACCTCCTCTTGAGAGATGATACTTCATTCTCGGCATTTGGTTGCTACAGCCGTGTGGTTGTTTTTGCTATCTCTTCAACCTGGGGGAGGATCCATGATTTTATCACTGAGGTTCTGAATGAAACTTCGGGTTGGCACCGGGGAGTTCATCAGGAGGGAGTTCATTTCAAAGGAGTCCAAGTTCAGTTTTGGTTCAAAGGGCATGGTTTGCATGTGTTCACCAAAAAAATTGAAAAATGACTATGTGATCACTTGTATGACTCCCTCAACGTTGCAAACACATGCTGTGCACAAGCGCTTCGGACACTACATCAAGGGGACCCGAGTAGGTAAGTCCGCCGAGTAGTTCCGAGTGAGGTAGTAGTTTCGTTGAGATTTTCGAAACCCTTCGGAGGATGGGTTTGGTTTTTGTCAATGACGATCAGAGAGAGACATACATGGAAGACTTCAGAACGTTTCTCCATTCTTTGATCAAAAACAAAGAAGAGTTTCGTTCGTCGATAAGTGTTTTGTTTGTTGATTCAAAACCGTTCAGAAAAAGAAAGTGTACACAAGCCTGCTTCCGATATTTGATCATGCCACACAACAAGGAGAGTGTGGATCATTTTCAGGATATCTTCAACCGAGTCACGTTCGATAAGCATATGCTCCACAATCGTAGGATTAGGACAGGACACCGACTTTCCTAAGTGTCTTTCCGTTGACCTTTCCCGAAGGAGAAAGTTTGCGATCGAAAAAGGCTTTTTAAGGGTGTGAAGAGAGTGCGATTTTATTTTTCTAAAGAAAAAGTATTTTTAGAGTAGTGGCAGGGGAAGTGGGAAGGAAAAAGAGGAAGTAAGTGTTTGGAAGCTCCAAAAAGGGCTCCAATCCAAATTGGTCAGAGAAGAATCAAGAGAGAAGAAGTCAAGAGAAAAAGAAATTTGACAGCAGTGATGACAGAGGCTCGTTTGCAGAGAACGTTTGACGATTTCATATATTCATGCCAGCATACCACAAAATTAGCGTCTCTCCAAAGACGAGAGAGAGAAAGAGAGAAGAGTTAAGCAAGTGCGAGTAAGAGTTGTTGGTTTGTTAAGCAAGTGCTGCAGCAGAGAAGAGAAAAAAAGGAGGAAGGAGGAAGGAAAGGGGAGGGAAGGAGGAGGAAAGGAGAGGAGGAGGGGAAGCTCCTTTTCCTTTCCCTTTTGACTTGCTTACTGCTTTGATCACAGAAGGAGAGAGGACACGTTTTGCATGATGATGACAAGTTTGTCTAAGAGATGCTGCGTTTTTAAATTCTTTGTGCCAGGGAGAGAACAGAGGAGGAGAGAAGGAGGAAGAGGGGAAGAGAGAGAAGAAGAAACCATTGACTCAGCTTCAGGCTCTTCTACGTGGATGGTTCTTTTGGACTTATTGATCCTAAACACCTTCTTTAGTGGAAAGCCAAGGATTCTTGAGAAGAGTGAAGAGATCAGAATATTTTTAAGACAGGATGAATGATTGGTATGAAAGAAAAAAACGTAAAAAAAAACACGATTTGACTGTCGTGACCAAGGTTTCATTGAGGAGGACCATCATGATCATAATCTTATCAAGAACAGTATCTGGAGAAATCTCTATCGGGAAAAGTTTTGCTTTCGTTTTTTGGGCATGCAAATGCAAGAGGTGAAAAAGCTGGTTGGTTTGGTTTTATCTGATGGGTGCTGCTTGTGTGATGAAGGCTCTGAGAATTTCCCTCGTACCCATTTTTCATTGAACGGAAGCAAAGCAGTTTAAAAGCCGACACTCTGCCAGTGGGCATCGAGTTAACATGGCAAATACAATGTAATGTTTTCTCTGTATGCGGATGGGAGAAAAGGAAGGTGTTGAGATGGATATGGGGAGGAGAGAAGAAAAGATTGTTTGGAGTGATAGTTCAAGCCAGGAGGAAAGATGGAATATATCTGAGAGAGGAGAAAGAAAATAGTGTGTGTTTATGCACACCACTTACAAATTCATTGCTTTTCATGTGCATGGACCAAGAAGAAATAGTCTAGGAAGATTGTAAAAGAAAAAAGATTTGGCCCGTTTATCCAAAATGAAGATGGTTTGTGCTGTGGGTTGGATTGCTTGATGCTACTGTGAGAAAAGTAAGTAGTACTGTTCAAAGTGGTGGAAGATCAAAGATCATGATTGTTGCTGCAACCTCCAAAACATCCATTGTTCTTCTCAATAATGAGAACGGTTTGAAGGCAGGATTTATTTTGAATTTGAAGGCTTATTAGGTTAGGATAATGAAAAGGAAGTTGTTTGCAACAAAATCTCCAGAATGTGAACTTGTCGGTTGGTTTATTTTCTATTTTAAGTTAGTTAGACCAAATCCGTGAAATTTGATGTTTAATTATTAATAAATAATAAAAAGTATAATAAAATAAGTGAAAAAGGACGTTAATAAAAGTACGTTATAACAGTACCGTTTACAATGGTGAAAGGGTGCTTATTTATTTGGATACTGTTGTAGGATTTGTTGTTGTTTTGGTTTTTTTTTTTGTTGTTTTATTATGTATTCAATAATTTTACAGTTAAATGTTATTTACGGGGTGTGAGAAAATAAGAAAAAGAGAGAGAAGGTGAGAAAGAAAGAAAAAGAAATGAGAAAAAAGAAAAGAGAAAAAATAGAAATGTGAGAAAATATGTACCAACAAAGCTAATCTTTTTTTGTTAATTTAAAATTTGTACTATAAGATGCAGCTATTTGAAGCCCATTTGGCTAACAAAAAGGAAATATCGGTGTGTATTGTCAATAAGGGAAAAATCGCAATCATAATAATTACGATTTTTTTTGGTTGGGGAATAATATATGGTTATTTTGGTTTTTGACATTGTTTTTATTAAGTTTTATTTAAGAGTATAACTTTAATTAATTGAGGTTATTAATCAGCAATATGACATTTACCTCCTAAAGTTCTTCGTAACTAAACCAACTTAAATGTGAAATCCAGAAAAGAATATAAGAAATTTTTCTGGAATTTCTGCATGATGACGCCCGTTTGTTTTGATAAAATATTTTTGAAAAAAAAGAAAGCCCTTTTCTAGAATTAGCTATATTAATAGATGAAACAAAAGAAACACGTTTGATATTTGTTCACAACAATTGAAAATAAATAAGAGTAGTATAAACTTATTTATGACACATTTATAGATATTTCAAAACGTTGTACTCCAGCGTACGTTATTTTCCAGGGTCTCACATAAAAGTGTCCGTCTTCAATGTTTTTCATCTTGGTACAAATAGTTGATGAGTTTCTGTACGAATATAACAGGTTGTTTTCTAGATTTTGCGTTATGCAAATAAAAATAGTGATAGGATTAATAATGTTTCACGTAATATTTTGAGACACATAATTTTTTATATTTATTTAATATTATTTTTAATTTTTTAAAAAAAAAGCATAAAATTTTATTTTTTATATTTATTTTATTTTTATATAATATGTGAAATAAATGCAAAATATGTGACGGAAGTATTATTATTTTTTAGAAAATATGGAAAACAAAAAGTGCCATATATTCCTATTATTCCAAGTTAAAAATGAGATACGTCAGTTTGAAAAGATAAAGAAGAAAATAGTACATGAACTTCAATAAAAGATAACACTGTCGCCATGCGGGATTTATGAAAGTGGTCCTCAAGCATTATGAGCCATAAAAACTCCCGTACATTTACACCTTCTAATCATTAATTTTAACCTAAAACCATCATAATTTTAAGACCTAAATATTATAATAATTTTACATTGTCCCATAAACCAGAAAAAGAAGTTACAAGTTAAGTTAAAGCCTGGTTTTGGAGTTTGAAATTCAAACTGTATAGTTGCTGCTAGGAAGCAGATAAAAAAGTTATATATATATATTCTTTTGCAGTTAAATATGCTTTTTAATTCCTATGACGTAAAATTATAATTTATTTTTGTCCTAAAAATTAATATATTTTAGTTTTCAAATTTTAAAAATGAATTATATAATTTTTTAGTTTAAAAATATTGTTTTTTTATTTGTTAAATGATATTTTATATTAATATTTGAGCCGTTCAAATATTATCTTGAATTACTTTCACATCTTAAAAAAACAATCCAGTTAAATCAAAAGAATTATATCTATTTAATTTTAAAATTTTAAAATTTTAAAACTAAAATATATTAAAATTTAAGACAAAAATAAATTATAATTTCATATCCAAATTTAAAAAATAATATCATGTATTTGAGTGTTTTTACGCAATTACAGAATTAAGTTGTAAATAATTAACTACACAAGTTAACAAATAGTTTTGAAACAACTATACTATTTTTTTTAGAGTACTAAACTGAGTTTTATGCATCTTTTTAAATTAAACTTGGCTTGATAAATCCAAGTTTTGCGATAACTTTAAGTTTCCTTTCAAAAAAGTTGTGTTCAATTAAATCAATAATTTGAAGATTACATTCATTTTCATTACACGCTTGAAAAAGAAAAAAATTACGTTTGATAGAATTTTATTTGATTCAATTAATATCAGGGGTTAGATATGTTTTTGGTCCTCAAATTATTAAGCAATTTTAATTTTCGTTTCTTTTTGAAACTTTGATTCATTTTTATCCATTCCCTTTTAAAAAGTTAATTTTAATTCAAAAATAAAATTAAACATGTGAGAGTGAGTGTTATTATATGTTGTAGGTTATGTCACATACAGTTAGTCACGTTAGAAAAATATTAACGTCGTTGGACAAAAAATAAAATCGCATCATAGTTTAGGGATCAAAAACATATTTAACCCTTAATATTATTGTTCGAACTTTTACATCGACTAAAAATAAGACTAATTTAGAATATATAAATATATACAAATTTTATTTTACAAGCGGATTAAAATCTATTCTAATGAAATTTATTGTTTGTTGTGTATATTATTTTAAGACTTAAAGTCTATTTCTTAAAAATTATTACTTTGGGCTTTCTACCAAAAGCATAATAATCAAATATGCAAACTCATAAATTTTTTTCATCATAATTATCTTTCAAAATTTAGTGTGATTTATTTGTTTGAAAGGAAGAATTCAATACACTTTTTCTTTTTTCATAAGCCAAGAAAAAAATTGGTTATCCTTCTCACGTTGAGTTAGTCTGTAGTATGTGTTCCAAGCAAGTTGAAGAACATTTATCAAAGCCATGAATTCAACTTTTATAACGTCCCCACTTCCTCAAAAGAGAGAACAGCAGAAATTCATCTCTTGTAAGAATGTCCCTCAAATCAATACAAGAGCTCATTGGGGGAAGTATCTACCATATATGTTCAATTTCAAAATCCTGGGACTAGAAATTTTAGTCTTATCACAAGACATTTGGGATTGTTGTTGCTCTAAATCATCATCCACCACTGCAAGGATTAAATGATGAAGAAATTTAAAGCAGGTAAAGTATCCAAATTTTGAAATTAAATTTGTAATCATTTTAATTTATATTGTTTTAAGTCAGTCTAAATAGATTTATCTAAATCTAAATCTATAATTTTAGATTTTAAATTCAATTCACTTATTTTTTAAACAAATGAAAATGGCAAAACAGACAACACATGTGCTGTACAACAGAAAACTGTACAACAGAAAAATGTACAACAGAAAACTGTACTGAGCCGTATATAGGAAAAATTTATAATGTTTTGTCTCTGTCTTTATCCTATCAGCTCATCTTTTGTACGCATGAAAAATGATATTTTAACAATTTTTTGACAAGTGTTATTATTTTATTAGTTCGCATATTTAATATGCATATAGGTTGTTCTTAAAAAAATTGTTAAAAATACATTTTTCTGTATGCATATATCCTATCTTTTGACGGAGAAAATCTGAGTGTGTGAGAATACACAAGATTTCTGACTTAATCTTCTTTTAAGTATCCACCTTTGTTCCTTTCAAAAGGAAAAATGGTTTTTAACCATTTTTTTTACAATTTTTGATACTGAATGATATATAATCTATTATTAAAAAGTTTTTAAAAGAAGTTGTTAAAACATCATGATGCTTTAAAGAAGTTAACTTTTAGTCCTAAAGCTAGTTCAAAACAACTTAAAATATAATTTATTGTCACTGTAATCTCACATATGAATACTTGTCTTGCTAGCCCCGCCAACGCTTCTACCACTTTGAAAAATAAGAAAGGTGCAGGTAAATAAGTTTAATTATTTAATTTTACATTATAGAATATGTCTCATAAGCTCGTTAATTGAACCCAACCTTGTATATCTAAGTTCCAAGAATGTTTGTTTCAGTTTTATTAAAAGTATACAACATTTCATAAGAAAAAATCTTAATAATTCTTCTCCCTTTGCATAAAAAGGACTTAAATACAACTTCAAACTTTGACATACAGATCAATGTGCTGACAATTTTGTTTTAACTAAACTTTTCTCACCTTGAACTAAGGACATTAATATATATATAAGGTCAAACTTTAGAACAAGATCAATAAAAAGGAGCTTAAACAGTTACATAAAAAATAGACTTAAATAGAATTACGTAACTCAAGAGATTCAACCATCAAATTCAGATTTTGCTGCATCAAACTTCTCTTTTCATAATCCTAGCCTTCAAACCGTTCTTCATTAGAAGAACAATGGAATGTGTTGGAGTTGCAACATGACCTTCCACCACTTTGAAACAGTACTTCCTCAAAATAGCAGCAGCCACCATCTTCATTTGAACAAAGGCCAAGTCTTTTCCCAAACAGATTCTTGGTCCTGCATTAAAAGCTATAAATTTGTAAGCTGGAGCATAAACAATTTCTCCTCTATCAGATATCCATCTCTCTGGCTTGAACTCCAAACAATCTTTTCCCCATATCTCTTCACACCTTCCCATTGCATACAGAGAAAACATTATCATTGTGTTGCCATTTACTCTATGCCCACTTGGAAGAGTGTCGGCTTTAACTGCTTGCTTCCGTTCAATGGGTACTGGAGGGAAAAGTCTCAGAGCTTCACACAAAGCACCATGCAGATAAACCAGCTTTTTCACCTCTTGCATGCCCAAAACTTTCCCAGATAGAGATTTCTCCAGATACTGTTCTTGATCAAGATTATGATCATGATGTTCCTCATGAAAACCTTGTTCACTACAGTCATCTTTTTTCTTTTCATCTGTCTTAAAATGATCTCTGATCTCTTCAAGAATCTTGGCTTCCACTAAAGGGTGTTTAGCAATAAGCCAAAAGAACCACGTAAGAGCTGAAGTCATGGTTTCTCTCCCTGCAACAAAGAAGTTAAACGCACCATCTCTTAGAAACTTGTCATCATGCAAACGTCCTCTCTCTTCTGTGATCAAAGCAGTAAGCAAGTCAAAAGGAGCTTCCTCCGTTTCTTCTCTGCTGCACTTGCTTAACTCTTCTCGCTTGGACGCTATGCATGAATATATGAAATCGTCAAACGTTCTGCACGCCTCTGTCATCTTCTTCTCTTGACCAATTTGGAGCCATTTTTGGAGCTTCCAAACACTTCCCGGCACTACGTGTCTGTAGAATATCGACTCTTCACACTCATTAAAAGCCTTTTCGATCGCAACTTCGGGAAAGTCAATGGAAAGACACTTAGGATCGTGCCCTACGATTGTGGAGCATATGTTATCGAATGTTAATCGGTTGAAGATATCCTGAAGATCCACCACTCTTCCTTGTTGTTGTGCATGATCCAATATCGGAAGCAGGCTTGTGTACACTTTCTTCTGAACGGTTTGATCAACAAACATATCGAACCTTCTTTGTTTGATCAAAGAATGGAGAACGGTTCTGAAGTACTTCCATGTCTCTGAATCGGCAGTGACAACCCCATCTCCGAAGGGTTCGAAAATCTCACGAAACTCGGATCCTTTGATGTAGTTGTCGAAGCGCTTGCACAGCATGTGTTGCACGTTGAGGGAGTCACAAGTGACCAAATAGTTCATTTTGGTGAACCATGGCCCTTTGAACTCCCCGGTGCCACCATGTTTTGTTAGCACCTCCGTGAGAAAATCATGAACTCGCCACAAGTTGAAGATCACGGTGGGTAACATGCCAAGGATGGGGTAATCAA